>VZRF01002976.1:0-97171 GCA_013396875.1 Vireo altiloquus | reverse complement strand
AAGTCCCTGCTAGGGAGGAGCGAGGACCCCCTGTTCCTGAACGACTCCAGTGCCTTTGACTTCTCGGACGAGGTGGGGGACGAGGACTTCCCCAGGTTTAACAAGCTGCGCGTGGTGGTGGCGGACGACGGCTCGGAGGCGGCTCCGGACACGCCGGTGAACGGGGCGTCCCCGGGGCTGCCGTCCGACGACGAGTCCCTGCTGGACCGGGACATCGCCCTGCGCAGCGCCCGGGCCGGCCGGCCGGACCCCTGCAGCGGCTGCAGCAGCCGGCGGGAGCGCTCCAAGCAGAGGAAGGTGAAGAAGCGGCTGACGCTCGCTGCCCTCCTCTACCTTCTCTTCATGACGGGGGAGCTCATAGGTGAGTGGGGGCCTTCTGTGCCGTCCCTCCGGCACGGTGCCTCACAGCCACTCACCCTGCTCCGGCCTTGGCTTCGAGTATTTATTGAGAGAAACCATCAGTCCTTTAGAGAGACCAGAGAGATGAGCTGCACGTGCAGAGAGTGAGAGGGAATAAAGTCCACCCGTATTTTCGTGCAAGAATTTGCAACTTCTCTTACCTGAATTTCTTATCAACCCCCCGAAATGGCATCAAAAATGCTTATTTTTCTTTGTCTAATGGCTTTTTATTTGTCCTTGTAAATTTTCAAGGTGTTTTTAACAAAGGAGAAGTGGCACAAACAATTTCAATCGCAGTATCGTTTAATTACTGCCATAAAATCTTGCTATGTTTGCAACAAGAGAAGAAGAGGGAAATACAGTTTCAAATGTGACATTTATCATAATAACAAAGCCAATACTGGGGGGGTATTTGTCCTTAATCACCAAATACAGAAATACACACTGTTACTTAGAACTGAGAAGACAAGTCCTGAGCTATCAACAGCAATCCAGTGAAGAAGTCACTCTCTTGAGAAGAAGTCTCTCTCTTGAGACTTCTTGATGTCCTGCTGTACTCTGGACTAGCATGTGCTCCATCCAGACATAAATCACGTGAGCACAGTCAATTAAAGTGATATTTTAACACTTCTTGCTACAAAGTGTAAGAATGCCAAGTAGTTGCATTAAATGATTTGTAGTTTTTGTTTGTTAGTACTTGCAGAAATACTTGCAGTGTGGTTTTACCTGAAAATGAGTTCCTATATAAGCACCTGATTATTGCTCAGAAGAATGAAAATACTGCTCAAGTTCAGCTTTTATTTCTCCCTCTTAACGACTGTGCTGTGCAGGAAGAGGAGACCTGTGCATTATACACCAGTGTGTACTGAACAACTCTGCTTTATCTCATAGGCTATAGCAGCACAGACTTGAAATAAAATATGAGTGTCCCTGACACGCATAGATTAGCTGTTAAATGTTATGCTTTTGCCATTGCCTGATAATTTTTACAATGTTCCGTATTTATCTTTTAATAATCTCTGTTCATTTCCTGTGTCCTATAGTTACTATCTGGTTTTTTGATACATCCATGCCATGCAGTGCAAGTGTCTGCTGGGTGTGACTCAGCCTCCTGAGAAACGCTCAAATTCTCTCATCCACTGTCCCCTGGAGTTGTGGGTGGCACTACACAGTGCCACTACATTGATGTGTACGTTGAGCCAGGTCCCTCCATTGCAATTAATTGCTTTTAAATTTCTTTAATTTCAACATTCAGGCCTGAATCAGAGCTAATCAGATTAACTACTTGCCATAATTCAAACACAAAACAAATCAAATCATGAAAACTTTCTGGAAGTGAAGAACAGTAGCATGGGACCCACATCCTCCTCCTGATTTCTGCAAACTGAGTCAATTGAGTGCTCGTGTGAAGTGAGCTTGGATGCTTTTGCTAGGACAGCTGTGAATTGTGTCTTTAAGACAAATTTTAAGACAAGATGGATTGGAAGCAAAATGATTGCTAGAGGATAAATAATGCGGTTTGTCCCACAGATGTAGGGGGAAAAAACCCCTAGAATAAATGTTCCATTTGTCAGAGAGTGACCAGAATATTGACTGTGTCTGCAGCAGTTTTATTTGGGGCCTTATTTCAGGAACATGGGTTAATGGAAAAAAAGAGGGTTTGCCCTTCAGCAAGTCTCAGTGTGTGGCTGGTCATTAATAACACTGCCACAATACATCAGCTTATTATGGCTAAGGCACTACGCCTCAAACTTGTGGGGATTTGGCTGAATGCCTGCATTTGCCTCCTGGCTCCACGTTTTTTCTCTGGCTGGGATTTTGGTTCAGCATGAATTCAGGTAAATTTGATAAGCAACAGTGTTGTATTTTAGGCTTAGACGTCCTTTAACATGAGAGTGATGTTAGTTGATTGTATTCATATCAGAGTTCTGATGTACACTGAATTTAGTCCATCTGAAGGGCCTGTTACTGGATAATGTCTGAGCTGTGGGCAGGTTGGTGCTCAAGTCACTGGGAGCGTTTCTGTTGAGGCTTTGAGTCTGATTCATGCTGTTGTAGACTTCTCCATAGCTCGTGCAGGGAGAGTTCTAGAAATAATAGATGTTGAGAGTAAAAATACTGTCTCATCACTGTCACATCATCTGTTGTTCTTCCCGTACCGTCAGGACTTGTGCAAGCTGGATTTGTCTGTACAGAGTGTTGGTGCTGTGCTGTGGGCTTGTCCTCCTCAGCTCTGGGTGTGCTGTTTGCAGCCATATTTTGTTCTTCAGGCATAGAATCAGAGAGCACTGAGGGCCAGACCCATAAAATATTCGGGCATCCATCTTCCACAGAGGATAAACAGAGGGTTTGGGTATCTCTACTTCTGCAGATCTCAACCTGAGTGACTTGTCATAGGGCAAGTAATCCCCAGCAGGAGAGTAATTAGAGGTATAGCCCCCAAGTCCTGGCTCAGTGCCCCACCTGCTTAATTTATTTCACTCCAGCCCTGTACTGTGTTCTCTTTGGTTGGTTTCAAATTTCCGAACTTAATGAATTGATCTGAAGCTCAGGTATTTGGGAAACTCTGATCATATAGGACATTTTAACTGACTTCCTTCTGTGATCTTTGACAGATTTGAGTTTCTGAGAAAAAGGCAGAAGACTCTTATCAGACAATTTTTTCAGTAAAAATCTTTCTGCTGTCTGTTACCAATGTCAAGATGAAGGAAATCTTGTTTCAGCAGCTTTTTTTTGTGAAATCTTGATTGGCATATTTTTTCCAAACTCGTTATCCCAGCCCATCTCAGTGTTTGCTGTTTAATTTGATGAACAGCCAGATAACAATTTACACTTTGGGGAAACCATTGTGCATCAAGAAATGAAAAACATACTGCAAGTCCTAGTTAGCTTTTCTGACAGGGTTTTGATGTTTTCAGCTATGTTTAGAGATTTCTAATTGATCATCCATGAGGAGAACTGCTGTCCTTCACGGGTCACTGAAAACAGCGGTGAGCCATCAAGCTGTCTGTTTGTAAAGGTTATAGATGTCCTTTTTTCCAACTTGCCAACTGTATTTAAACATGCCCTAGGCAGTACCTTTAACCAAGCAATGAACTGAAACCTTTAAAAACAGAGAACCTTTGATTTGAGAATTTCATAAATGGCAGTTATGTTTTCTTAATCCACATGCTGCATTATGCTTCGCTTCAGTACCTGAATTCCTTCCTTATAACTTTATTTTGGAAGTCTTTAAAAGTGAGAGGCTAGCTGAAATAGAATTGACTCTTCTTGGACTGAAGTGATTCTCAAAATTAATACATAGGAATCAACATATATACTGTAAATAAGATGTGTAAACTGCTGAACTAAATATCCTTAGATATAAATTATTGTTTCTTCACTGTTGACTATAAAAGAGGCTAAGTAGCACTTTTCTAAGTGATTTTTTTTTAATTATGGGAGAACACAAATTAATTCAGAAGGGAAAGGCGTAACTCATTTTACTCAAAAAGCCGCTGAATTGCTAAATTTTAAAATCTCATTGTTTTTGAGCTGCAATGGCCTTCTGGAGAATTTCAGCCTCAGAAGAATTTGACATAGAATGTTCTGAACAATTGAAGAAAGGGGCTGGAGGAAAGGAGCTGTTTGAAATGAAGTGTGTTTGGTAGTTAGCCACAGCACAAACAGTACTGCAGTACCTGCTGTGCTCTGTGTTTGGCTGGGGAGGAGAGAGCAGCTCTGTCTGCAGGTGTGCACAAAAGAACACCCAGAGCCACACACACACAGGTTTTATGACTGGTCTTAAAAGCAATCAGCCCATTGTGAATTCCCCTTTGCTATTTCTTCTGGTCAGCCTCTTCACTAAGACAATTTTAATTGTATACGAAGATTTCTTTATTTGAAATGTTAGCTGGAGCCTGAAGGCTGCCAAATGGCATACCAGCTGCACACTTTGCTCAGTACAATTTACAGGCTGCATGACAATCTCAAGGTAAAAAGAGAAACCAAATCATAGCTGAGCTGACACTGAAGATGTGATCTTTTCTGAGATAATGGGCTTACCTTCAAGCATATGGAAGATAACATGACCTGTCCTTGATTCCCCTTTGTATTAGGGAAACTTAAGTGAGAGGTGCATTGTTTAAATCTCTCACCCATCCAGTAGTAGCACTAGCAAGTGAATTGGAACAAAGATATTCACCTTTGATCTCAGGTTATTTGTCTCAGTGCAGCTCATAATTGCAAGAAAAAATTATGGTAATAAATAACAAAGAAAAATGCTATACAAGTGAAAGTCACTGTCTGCAATAGATATTGGCAGAAGGTACATGCTCCTGCCAGGACAGGGAATAATTAAGGTTAAAAGATAACGTAATAAAAATAAAAAGGGGACAGGGTAAATTTCCTGGTCGTTGAATCTTTGAACTTCTGTTCCTGTTCTGTAATGTCAGAATGTTTAACAGAGTAGTTTAATAAAAGAATCGGTTGATTAAACATGTGTGCAGTAATATGAAGAGTTTTGGACCTGATCTTGCAAACATTATGATGAAAGTAGTCTCTGTTAGAATTACAGGAGCGAATCCTTTCTGTGTTACTCTTAATAGAAAGCACACTTGACTGCACTTCTAACTAGGGTAGCTTTAAATTACAGCAAGGCATGTTGCTGGTAATGGCACAACTCCTCCATGTTTAGTGAGCATGAGAAGGGCTCTCATGTACTTAACTGCACTATTCTGAAAAGAACCAACTGTAAGCTATGCAAGAAGATATTACGTAAAATAATTAAAAATGTCATATGTCCTGACTTTTCCAATTATGTTTTCAGGTGGCTATGTTGCTAACAGTCTAGCAATTATGACAGATGCACTTCACATGCTAACTGACCTTAGTGGGATTATTTTGACCCTCCTCGCTCTCTGGCTGTCTGCAAAATCTCCGACAAAGAGGTTCACTTTTGGATTTCATCGCTTAGGTATGTAGATATCAGATTTTGTTAAAGAGTATTTAAAGCAACAACTGTAAAAAGAGCATGTAATTCTAGAAGAATAGGTAGCCAGAAAGAAAGTAGCAACAAACCTTAGAGTTGCTTTAACTGACTCTTAATCTGGCCATTGTGGATACACTACTTAGCTTGTATTGCCATAAGGGAATAGACTGAAATAAAAAACCAACTTGGCCAAAAGTTTGATGGCAGAATTTCGTTCACTGGAGCAGGACAAGCCTCTCCATCTCTGTCAGCTAGGACTTAGCAGAGTCAGAGTTAAATTCTGAATGCTTGATTCATCTTCCATCTTGAAGAGGAAAGCTGGGGAATGGAATTCACAATGACATTGTTGGTGCAGGAGCTGTGCCTGTCAGCCCATTGTTGTTCACAACAGATTATTGCCAGTGCCCAGGATTTACAAAATCTTGTTGACTTCAGCAGAATTGTGATACTGGAAAAAGGTCCTATTCAAAGTGAAAAATTACATTTTAATCCACAACTAATAAGTTGTGTAGAACATATTATTAGAGAGCTCTGCCCTGCCAGAAGTCATATAAATTAGTATTCCTCTTGCATTCCCCTATCCACAGAAAGCTGAGGTCAAAATATCCCATGGTTTGCAAAATACAGCAAGTTACCTAAACTCTGTCCAGTTTAGCTGTCTGTAAAAAGAAGTATAAACGGAATTATGGACTAACCTAGAGCATTTTCAGCATTTATTACTTCATGTTTGTAAATGTAATGATGATAAAGGGTGTTTTCATGTGGTTGCTAACTGGGTATAATAATTCATAATATACAGCTGCAGGTCTGTAGACATTTTAGCAAAAGCTTCAAAGTTTCTTTTTCATGAAATAGATAATTTCTAGTGTCACAGTTTTCTACCTGTTTTCTGTAACACTCTATAGCATACATTTTCCAAGGAATTTCAATCTTGTGTAGTCACTATTTGCAATTCTTATTTTGGCTGCTAGAACAGCAGTAGAATTCAACAGCTCCATCACTCCTTGTCATTTGTCATCAGTTAGTCACTAGTGCATGAATGCATAACTCTGTACACGAGCTAAGCTCTCTGGGGCACTAGCAAGAAAGCATTAGCAATGCCAGCATTTCCCATTACAAACTTTTCTTTCATGAAGTTTTAATTTTGTGATAGGAGCTCCCCTGATACTGAAACCTGACCTTGCAGGCATGCCCCTGGCATTAGCTTGTACTCTCCAGAAGGATGTTTGTTAGCATTTATACAAACTTGAACCTTATTTCAAAATCATTTGGGTAGTTTAGCCTTGGCTTCAACTTTTCTAAAACCAAATAGCACATACATTGAACATGCCATGGCCTAGATTAAAACAGGGGTGTATGTTAAGAAAAATAAAATAAACTTAACCATTACTCAGTCCTGTCAATTTTCACTGACTTTTCAATTCGAAAGAAGAAATCCCTGAGGATTCCTGCCACCTCATCTTCTATATATTTTTTTCTTTCCATTTTACTGCCAGGAAAAATACTAGTCAGACTGATCCAGTGGTGGTCCATGGGTCAGATCTGGCCCATAAAATTAGGCTGTACTGCCCTTCTCCCCAGGAGCAGTCACAGGGAGCAGCTTCTCAGTTCTGCACACTTGCTCCTCTTTTTCTGCTCCCAGTACCAGTAGGTGGTCAAAGCCCAGAACAGGTTGTAGAGTGTCCTCAGTTGGAAACACACAAAATTCACCTAAAATTAGCCCTGAGCCACCTGCTGTAGTTGATCCTCCTTTGAGCAGGACTACACAGTTTCCAGGGGTTCCTTTTTACTTCAGCCATCCTGCATGAGTAGCAGCAGTGCAGCTCTCTGGAGGAGAGCCTGGGGCTGGGGAGAAGACACTCTGTGCTGCAGTAAGGAAGAGGAAGTGAGTAAAGGCCTTGCCAGGGACCCCCAAAATACAGAAGATGGGATGGTTCAAAATTACTACACACAGTCTTTTTAAAAATCCCATTTGTGAAATTTATTTGCCTGATTTTAGGCCCCCAGTCTGAATGCTGTGGCCCGAGGGCCCAGTTTCACACATCAGTGAGTGCTGGCAGTGGAACAAAGCAGTTTCTAGGGTATATCCTTGTTGTAACACATTTTTCCAAGTAACCTATATGTAAGAAGCTTGTCAGCAAATAATACCAGTTCAACAATAGCTTAAATTTCACAAGAGAGATGTTTAAACATGGCAGGATATTAAAAATAGGGTACAGATTTGGCATCTGTCACAGAAAAAGATGTGGAGCATTTGTTAAAAGCTGGGAATATGTGCAAGAACTGTCTCATCACTGACCTGCTGTGCAAAGTTTTAAGATAATCCATACATTCAGTAGGCAGGAAAATGTTCTAATGAACAATGCTTCTGCTACTCGTTATTTGTTTGTAGAATGATGAATTTTCAAACTTGTTCCCATAAACATTGCTTTGTAAAAGCAACAGACCTGTTAGTTGTTTAGTTGAACTCCAAAAGGAAGTTAGCACTAATTTTCATTTGTTTGAATTCTCTTTGAATACATAATATATAAGTTCCATCTGCAGTTTCATCCCATTTTCAGTGGTGAAAAGGAAGCTGACAGATTCAAGAATGGGTTAGAAAAGCGAAGACAAAATAATGGAAATTGAAGTCATGTCAAAAAATAATTAAATTCTTGAAGCCAAAAATAGTTCAGTTTCACCACCAAGTGCAGATACCTCCTTTTCAGCAAGACACTGAGGAGATTTAAGCATAGATATGGAAGCTGGCACTTTTCCATTGCTGCAGAGACAATGTTAGTAATGACAGAATCAGACAGTCCACTGAGACAGTGCACAGTTCATTTCACAAGATGTCAAAGATCTCAGCCAAATCTATAGTGCTGACATGACAGTGACTGTGGAAGAAACTGCAAGGAAAACACTGGTTTGCATTGCAGAAAACATGGGTTTAGATTGTAGAAGCACACTATGTTATTTCTCTGGTAAGTGCTAATATGCTATGGCTTCACAAGTTTTTAAAAAAGCATTCTAGAGAACCTTCTAAGCGATGTATTGTGTATTTTTAAGGCTGTTGCCAGCTTCATAAAGGTCACTTCCATTTGAATGGATGTTTCCAGGATTTTCAAGTTGCTCTGAAATCATCTCAGATTCTGACAGGTGCCTTTCAGAGCCTTGTTACTGCCTGGTAATGCTGTTCTTCATCCAGGCATTGACACTCTACCCAGCAGCTGAATGCACTGGTGTGAGTGTCTTCTCCCATAATAACGTTAATAATTCAGTGTAGGGATCAAGTGATTTTGGTGATATTAAAATGCTGATATAACTGCACTTTTTTTTCTGTTATAATTAATACAATTAAAAGACTTCTGTGTTAGAAATGACATCTGCAGTAACCCAAATTGTACTGCATGCTGACAGATTGAAAGCAGAGGGAGAAGAGAGGCAATTCTCAGATGAGTGTTCTTAGAGCTGTGGTATAGCCGAGGGCAGAATTTTGCCCTTACTGGGCAATAAATCAGGGCAACATGTGTGGAACTAGGGGGAAGAACAACCATTACAATTCCAAGTAAATGAATTCCACCTCTATCTTTGAGTTCGCAGAGGGAGGCTGAGATCCCAGTGATCCATCTGGCAAGTGACAGTAATGAGCATTATGCATAATGATTACAGATTACTCAGGCATGGCTGCAGACTTACATGCAATACAATGGAGTGAGCATTAAGGTTTTCCCAGTGCTTTTTGTAAAGCCCTGTATTAACTTGCTTAAATCTGAGACAGTTGTTAACTGGGCTAATGTTTCCTCTGTCAGCTGTGTTGCTTTTGTTAAATTTCAGCTGCTGCAGGGCAATGGTTTTCAGAATATGAAGCTAGAGGGTAATAGTATATTTATGATAAAAGCAATCTAGTGGCCCATTTGGGAGTACCTTTTTTCTTTACGGTAGGACCTTAAAACTTTTCCTTCTGTTATTGTGGGTAGGCTGGTGATGTTTGAGATCACCTGTCCTCCTCACCCCTGGACAAGGCTCTTGCCTGCAACTTCTCTGGCAAATGTTCTGGGTTGTCTGAAGATGTCAGGATCATCACATATGCAGAAGTTTTCAGAGAAAACATAATTTGAGGTATATACTGATGACAGGGGCATGGGAAGGAGTAGATTCAAACAAACTCCATTAGGTTAATCCTATTTTACAAGTTTTCTTTGCCACACAAATTGTTAGTTTATATTAGGTATAATATGCATAATGTAGTTAAAACAAGGCCCTGTCCACATTCTAATTGGGAAGTAGAAATGGATCTGAGACACACTTTTATAATGTTTTTTCCTTTCTGTTTGCAGAAGTACTGTCAGCCATCATTAGTGTCCTGCTGGTCTATATCCTTATGGCATTCCTCCTGTATGAGGCTGTTCAGAGAACTATCCATATGGACTATGAAATAAATGGTGATATCATGCTCATCACAGCAGCCGTCGGTGTTGCAGTTAACTTAATGTAAGATCTCTCTCTCCATTACCATTAAATGTATTTCTGAATAAGCTGCTAATTCATTAATGGCCTGTAACTTTCTCTTGAGATATAATTTTGCTGGACCTCTTAATTCTCATAAATGAGACAAGAAATTACACTGAATACTACTTTTTGAATTACTTGGTTTCAAATGAA
Organism: Vireo altiloquus; assembly: GCA_013396875.1. Taxonomy (NCBI): domain Eukaryota; kingdom Metazoa; phylum Chordata; class Aves; order Passeriformes; family Vireonidae; genus Vireo; species Vireo altiloquus. The sequence continues at coordinate 87,159 of VZRF01002976.1, read as the reverse complement.
AAGAACCCAACAAATCCTCCCCACCCACCAAACCCTAAAGCCTGTTTCTTGAAGCATTTTTCTTCTTCCACTTTCAGAATGGGGTTTTTGCTGAATCAATCTGGCCACCTTCACTCCCACTCCCATTCCCACCCTCACTCTCACGTCCCTCAGCCAAACTCTCCAAACACAGCCCAGGGCAGCAGCCACGGGCACAGCAGCCTGGCTGTGAGAGCAGCGTTTGTCCACGCCCTGGGGGACCTGGTTCAGAGCATTGGGGTGCTCGTAGCTGCCTACATCATCCGCTTTAAGGTAAGGAAAGGCCTCTCCTGGAGGCACGAGGGAATTCTTACATTTCAACTCTGGTGATTAAAGTAAAAAGGGGCCTGTTTTTATAAGTTATTGAAAATATCTGTGATATTTTATGATAAGCATCATACATTCGTGCAAACTAAGCAAAACTGTTTCTATTACATATTTTCTAACTATTCAAACAAAAAAAAATATTCATAAAACGTGGAACTAGAAGTAACAGTGTTTTCTGAGTCACATTTTTGTAAGGGAGCTTGTTTTCATACATCCTTTGATACTGTGAAATTTCCCTTGCAGCCAGAATACAAGATTGCTGATCCCATATGTACATATGTATTTTCCATACTGGTGGTTTTTACAACAGTTCGAATTCTGTGTGATACAGGAGTTATTATTCTGGAAGGTAAGATCTGTTCCTAGTCTGCAGTACTTCACAAATCCCAGGGAGCACTGGCCCTTTCTTGACATCATGATCACCATCTCTAAGTGGATTGTGCCTGCAGACCTGTCTGTCTTGTTGCTGCTTTAGTCTGGTGGTTCTTCATGGCTCCTCTAAATTGCAGCAGTCTTTAGGTGTCTGACTTGGGCAGAACAACACAAGTCCATCTCTGCACACTCTTTACCATCAGGAGATGGGGAAGTGAAATGCACAGAACTTTGTGTGTCTGCAGTGACTCTCAGTTCTACACTCTCACTTTGATTACTTGTACAGATAAAGTGAATGCAGGTAAAAGGAGGAAGCAAGCTTAGGTAAATGGCTGGACATGTGCTTCATGCCTGTCCTGTCTTCCCCTTTCCCATAAGTGCATTACTTTGAATTACTTGCATGTATCTACTGTTCCCATAGGGGAAGCTGCAAGTTGAGAGTGGTGTAAAAAGAAGAAAAAAAAAGGGAAGAAAAAGCTGAACACAGGCTGAGGGATCTTATTTTGTGTGACATAGAGGAAAATATGTCAGCAACATCCTTTGCTTTATCATAGCTTACATGCCAACTACTACTGCTCGAGCTAGTACTACTGCTTTATGAAAGTGAAGATGTTAGGGCTGGGAGAAAAATCCTAACTGCACGTTCCTAACTGTTTCATGTGAATTATAATTGACTTTACTTTTATTACGTTACGAGGTTAAATCAGAAACCTCAGAATCTTCAGTCAAGTGCTTTTGCTGCCACTTAGGATTAAAAAAATAATCCAGCAAAGTGGAAGTTCACTGAGAAGGCAAAAATGATTAAATTTGGTGAAGAACCCTCAGTTAGCTCCAAGGCAATAGATTTTGCTGAAGAAAACAGTAAGACAAACGAATGAAGTACCAGATTCCAGATGTTTTGAGTTGTAGCTGTTTGCATAGGTATCTCATTTGTCATAAAAATCTCCAAATTAATGGTGTCATTAAAAGTGATGATATATGGGCTTTGTGCATGCTAGGGAACTTTTCCAACTCAAATTCAGGATCTCCAGAGAATGGACTTGTGCTTATGCTGGAAACTGCTGTTGCAACATCAAGGCCCTTGAAGTTGTATCAACTTGTGGTATTAACTTAAGTTTCCTCATTATACTAAGAATGTAAATTTAAAAACTAAATAGCTATCCAACACAAGCAATGAGATTCTAGCTTTTAATATAGATTTATAAGGCAGAATGGAAGCCCATCACAAGTACAATGTAGATATGAGAATTTAAGCCCATTTTTCCTGGGAAAAAGAAAGCTGTACAAATATCAGACAGTTCACTAGTTATTTATCAGGTAATTAATTTTTGATGGTCTCCACTAGAAGGAAAATTTTGCTTCATACGAGACAATCCTAGACACTGAACTTTCAAAAGAGGTAGTACTGGAACTAACATAATTTAAGAGATAGTAAGGCACCAGGTTCAGAGAATTCATGCAAAAAGTCTGAAGAAATTTGAGAAGCAAGTGGCTGAACTCCTTATAGTATATACAAAGAAACTCCATAAAACTAAAAAATAAGCAATAAAAGCTACTATAGACTCAAAACTACTCAGAAAGAGTTTATTCAGTACTTGTATTGGTTTCTGAGCCATGCCGATCATCTAAAATTTTGATTCTGCCCTTAGTACAGATAAAGGGTGATGGTGGTAAGTTACAGAGGTGCTGCTGAAAATACCAGAAGGACTTGATCTCTGATTGGCAGAGATGCCACACTGTAAGACACATGGGTTCCTGTAGCCTGTGAACATGATACCAGGTACCTGAAGAGAAGTTTCAGGAGACAGGCCCTAGCATTTTATTTTTTAACAGATTTTGACCTTAGAGTCTGGCCTAAGTGAGTTACTAGGGGTTAGAAGCTGCAGTAAAGTTGTCAACAAAAGTCACTGCAAAGGATCTAACATTGGCTCTTGCCAGAGAGCAGATTCTGGACAGGACAGATTCCCCTTGAGACTTCTGTAGCCACACTGGACTTAACAAGCCCATTTCCATATTATTTTCTGTTCATAACATGGAACTTACTAATCAATTCCAGCAGCACAAATTCTAATTTTTTTTTTACATTGGGATCTGTCATGACATTTTAAAGGCTACTGAGACTTTGCAGAAGACAGAATTAATTTTATCTCATGTTTGGTATCACAGGAGTTCCAAGGCACTTAAACGTGGATCGCATCAAGGAAGACTTGATGAAAATTGAAGATGTTTATTCTATAGAAGATTTAAATGTTTGGTCTCTCACTGCAGGAAAAACAACTGCCATAGTCCACTTGCAACTAGGTAAGGTGCTGGACAGCATAATTCGAAATTAAATCCAAGTGCAGGAACAACCCTACCACTTCCTCTTTAATTTAAGTTTAACCAAGAAATATCATTCTGGAGAAATAAAATCTACTAACTCTGGTTTTTTACAGCAGGGAATACAATACCTTGGCCCAGAAAACCATGGTATAAATGAAAACTGTGCAAATAAAATATATTCATACTAAAATATCCAATGCAGATACATTGGGTAGGGGAAAAAAATCAACACAAAATTTCTCCTCAGAAATTTTCTTACATGTTTAGGGAAAGAAGGAGTGAAGTTCTAATGTGGATCAATCTAACATATGGAAAATAAATGTTTTGCCAAAACGTGCTGATTCAGACACCTAACTATACTATAATTATCAGTTCTTAGTAAGAAAGCTCAGGCTTTTGGGGGGAAAGTGTCAGACACACACAGAGTTTTATCAAGAGAGATAATAAATAATAAAATAAATAAATAATAGAGCATACACAGTGACCACAAGAACAATACTCAATTAGTAAATGAGTGGAGCAAAAATTATTCTCATTGGTGACATTGTGATAAGTTTGAGAACATTTGGACTGCCAAGGTTTCTTGAGGAGTGAATTTATTAATTATCTTCTCAATTTTCCAGTTCCTGGTAGTTCATCTAAATGGGAAGATGTTCAGTCCAAGGCCCGACAACTGCTGCTGAACACGTTTGGAATGTACAAGTGCTCTGTCCAGCTTCAGAGTTACAAACAGGAAATGAGCAAAACCTGTGCGAGTTGTCAGAGTTCCAGTGCCTAATTCCATATGTTTTGGGAACTGCTGCCTTATTCTTTACCTTGTGTAGTCAAAGACTGAGAGCAATAAATGCAAAATGCAAATGATCCAATAGTAACCATTAATATGTGGATTTGTACCATGGGATGTGCAGCAGGGAGAACTGATGCTGCAGAAGTACAGTGGTTGCCCTACAGAACATGTATTTCACTCTCTCCCTTGTACTGGTTTATTCAATTTATTCTGATTTTGAGACAAAGCTGGTTTTGGATTATTGTTTACAAACTGGAACGTGGCTCTGCAGATACCTCACAAATTACAGTCAAATATTGTCCTTTAATCATTACATACCACAAAGTACCTGCACTCCAAACGGAGCATCAAGTATTCATATTTCAGTCAAAAGTCTCTAATGCTGATCGTAGCAGGGTTGCACAATATATCATGATCCCCAAATTCATTATTCAGTATTTTTACAACAGTATTTTTCATACAGTATCTCAAACTATTAACACATCCATTACGTTGAATTCTTGTGGAAACTCTCTTCAGATATACTGCAAAATACAGAATTTACTGTACCCAAACCAGAGAGTTAGCTTTAATCTGGGCATTCAGAGATCCAGATAGGGAGATCCTTGCCCAGACTTCTGGTATTTACCTAGAGACCCAACACTGGACCCAAAGTGTTTTAAGTGATCAGTTATCTTTAATGTATTTTAGAATAGGATTTATACATTAGAAACAGGTTATTTATTTTACAAAGTTTTGACTCGTAAGATGAATTTATTATTAATAATCTTGAACGTCTAAACCATCATTTGGTTCACATTAAAAGGCCAGTTGATTAGCATGCATTCTAATTGTAATTAATAAATGTCCTGTAATTGATCATTTTTCCATGATTGTTTTGTTTTAAAAGAAAAGTGAAATTATAGAAGTGATGTTTGACATGGAAATTCTCTTCAATGCCATCTACAGATATGTGCATCTAACAGAAAGTGGGGAGCAGGAGTTTTAGAGATGCACAATTCCATCACAATCTCTGACCTTTTCCTCTTTGCTTTGAGCACAGCATGGCAGCATCCTGACAGGAATGCCACTGCAATAGCAATTCCCACTACTTAGCTTATGAATAAAGCAAAATCCAAGCAAGCTCAGTAACCTCATGGTGTTGGACAACAATATCATAACAGCCTACAGCAGCAGAAAGGCTCTTTGTATTTACAGAGAGGAGGCAACCTGAAAAGACAATGTGTTCATCAGGACAGCTCAGAGTCCATGAAGTCTGCCCTCATTGTGGAACCCCTGGATTTTGAATGTACACAAGATAATAAATCCTGACACTAATGTATCATACACCTACAAGCTCAGATTTAACCTGCTTCTGAAGTCACTGGCATTGAAGAAGACAAGGGCAGCAAAAATACGACCTACAAAGTTCAGAAGATGGGAAGAACTTGGCTTCAAATATTTTTTGCTTATTCTGTACTTTTCATCTTTATGCAGAACTTCCACTGACATGAAAAGTAGTTCTCTGTGTGGATCAGAAAGGAAAATTTTTGCCCAGTTATGGTTTTTGTGATACTCAGCTGTGAATACTTCAGCTATTGTCTGTTTTAAAATTTGCTAGGGTTTCACATTTCCATCAGGATGATTTGTACCTGCATTTGGTGGTAACAATCTTGGCTTCTTTTCTTCTCTTTTTGGAGGTAGGGGTCACAGGATGAATTTTTATTGATGAAAACTGACAGCACATTGTGAATTTGGACAAAGTGCACATAACACTGGATTGTGTTTGTTTGGGCAAGAAACAGGAACACCCATGTAGAGTGTGGGAGCACATGCAGCTCAGAGGCAGCACCGTGCTGGGGAGGTGATGCTGTCATACAAACACTATCATTAATGAAGCCATATCACAGTTCATGAAAAATGTGCATCCCATCCTTCCAAACTTACAGGCAGAAACACCCTAAACCACAAACAACAGTATTTTGCACATACTAATGCTCAAATGGGTTTTAATTAAATTGGGGTTTACAGTCGATGTAATTAGATGTTGAAGTACAGTAGACATGTATTGTATTTGCAGTTTTTTTAATAATTTACTATACATTTGTTTAATTGAAGAAAAAAGGTGTGTCGCTTTATTGTGGGTTTTATTAAATCAATTATTAAACTTCACATTGTCTTATAAAATATTTATTTGTATTTCTCTCTCTTGTCATTTTTGAATTGTTATAGCAATCTGATTCTTAGGGCAGCTGTGTTTTGAAATGTCTGAACACTCAGCTTTAACTCAGTTTGCAGATGCTACACATAGAATTAAGTCTCTGTCTTTAGTCAGAACAATTTAAGACTTGTGATTTCACATGCAATAATTGCACTTTAGAAAATATAAGCTGACAAAGTATGGTGAAGGATCACCATAAAGCAACTGGCAAAACATTCCTGAAAACCTACATGCACTCTTGAGGGGCCTTAGTTACCAAGGTCTGTAGACTGGAAGTTCAGGGAAAAGGCAACAGGAGATGAAATGAGAATAAAGAAAAAAAGAATCACTAAGTTTTTATAGATACTTCAAGATAATTTTCAGTATCAGTTTGGAGAAAAGGGCATTATTATAAAAAAGGTCTTGTGTCTTTCCAAGCCAGATTATTTCCTGTGGCTAAGACAGTTTACACACTCATACAGTATTCTTCTAACAAATCCTCTGCTTGAAATGAAAATGCATCTACTTGACAGGACTTCTTTCTCAGCAGAAGACTTGCAAGATCTGAGCAGGTTTCCACAGCTAGTATCCCTCTGGTTTCCAGAGCTGTGCTGGAATGATCTTGATGACTGAACAGATGAAATCCCGAGAAAATTCTGCCACTTCTGCAAGTCCCCACTGGGATAAGGTTTTCCCTTTCTAAATCTGTGATTGTCACCCATCCTTTTCTGAAGCACAGATACAGTTTTGATGACAACCTACTCATATGAGTCAATAAAACATTTTCATATGAGTAGACTGCAAACCTTCACATCCCACTCTTCCTTTCTGAAGAGTTCTTATCCTAAGAAGAAAATTATCAGAAACATACTTTGTTTCTGAATGTTTTCCTTGCTTAATTATGTGTTTTGGTTTTTGTTTTTAATTGTGTTGACATTTTCTCTTTTCAATACCAGCAGCATTTCTTTCTTCACCAGCAGAATTGCCATTTAAAATGTTATGCTTGAATCTGGTCTTCAATTATCTTACTACAGTACATATCTGCTATTTCTTGCAGAATCACTCCCAAGTGGCAGAATGACTCAGAAAAGCAGTAGGCTGGCATTTAAAAGTGATTTTCTGACATAGAAACCAAAAACCCCAAAAGGCACCCATCAAGTAATGAGTGGCAAGGATTTTTGTTCAGGTGTTTTGGATCTCATGAGGACACTGCACTGATGCTGCACAGGGCAGGGCTGGTGAAGCATTATTTCTCTCTATAGATAACTGCAAGAGTGTAATAAACAAAGATGGGGAGTTGGGTAAAAGACATGGTACATACTGCAGCAGCTTCCTAGTCCAGTAAACAAATCCATTGCCAGAGAAGAAGTTCCCTTGGGATCTCAAGCATAGAGGAAAATCTTCTGGAAATATCCAGCTCATTTCCCTCTATCCATCCCAAATGGCATTGTCAAGGTGTTGTTTCAAGCACATTCAGTTCTCCCAGGAGTTAGCACTCCTAGCTCAATGGCATGTTTCACCAGCTCTGTGCATTCTGCAGCTGCTCTCAGCTTCCCTGTTTTCTGGCCATATTCTCTCCTCTCCATGGTTTCATTAATAATGTCCAGCTCACACCCTGGGCCTCTGCTGCTTACAGGGTTACCAGGAGCTTCTCTCAGTGCACCAGGTGTGGAACACACCCCAACAACAGAGATGTTCACATACAGGCTTGCCCTTGCCTGGTCATTTCCTCAAAACAAAAAAGCCTTCAAGCCACCAAGTTGCTAATTCACAGGAAAGATCTGATCTGAAAGCCTCTATATTCTCTCTCTATCATAAAAAAAGAAAAATGTCCTCCACATTCCCCACCTCTAATTCCCTTTCCAGTTTCACCCCATTCTCCCCTCTGTAACAAATCGTGCTGGGCACTGACAGTCTCTGTGCTCTGGAGCTGGCAAATCCCCTTCTGTTCTACTCTTCTCATTCCATTTCCAGAGCTGAATGCCCTAGAAGGACCCTGCATGCTCTTTCATTCTCTGAAATACCTGACACAACTTTGGAAATACTAGAATAAATATAGATCTTTTCCATTTACTGCTCGGCAGCCACCACAGCAATTTGCTCTTAAAACACACATGTAGCTGCCTTCTATGTGTACAGCTCTAAAATGATGATATTCTCATCAATATATTTGCTCTTTTGAGTATTTTTGCTCTTTTATCTCTATTTTCCTTTTCTCCATTGCTTTTTCTCTGTATCACCCAGTTTGAAGGCAACCAGTGCTAGCTAAATATGCAGGACAAAATAACTCCTTCTATTACAGCTATGAAGCATTTACACCTGTTATGGTATAATTTGTATAGGAAAAAAAGCCATTTCATAAGTTAAAGTATAATTTTATCCTTCAGATGACTGCTTCATGATTGCCTTATTATTATACATGAAGATAATAAAAAGGTAAGTTGTTTCTCCAGGACCATCATCAGACAGTACACGAGGATACATGAAACCAGTCAGTGCTGTCTGTCCAGAGTGTGCTTTGCATTGTTTTACATAGTAAACTATGATACACAGAGGGATTTTTAGTTTTGCTTATGAATAAATAAAAGAACCCAGATGGCAAGCAGAGTAAAAATTTGCTTTTATCACAGGTGCATTAAGAGCACCCAAGTCCCTGCAATCTTCCTATTTCTTTTTCCCAAAGCACACACAAAGAAAGTATTTAATAAATTCCTAAATAAACTGATGAAATGTGAACCAATAAAACCAGTTAAGTCTAGCATCTGGCCTTTTAAATTCGAACCAGAATTTTTGACAAAATCACTGTAAACAAACACTTTCATAGTTAAGATGATGCTCCATATTTCAAGGTAGCATACAATTATTGTGCAATTTTTTTGTTACAGATTTCCCGTGTTCCCAAGCCTGTGTGAGGACAAGCCTGACACACCTGTACGGACACAGCCTCCTCTCAGCTGGGAGCCTTGCAGGCTGTTCCTGACTTTTCCAGACGATGGCGCTCCGCTCCCAGCGTTAACAAAGAGCTGCGCGCCGAGCAGAGCCACTTCCCGCGGACAAGGGAATAGAATCTGTTACACGTTCTAGAAATGTCTTACTAGTAAGTAAAGAATCAACAAAAAACTTCCAAACTACTCTCCCCCTCAACCTGAAGTAACCCCAAACAAACCCTCTTATTTTTTTCCTAAAAATAACAGAGGGGATTTAACATTATCATGGATGCAATAAGGAAAAGCACAAACCTAGCACAGATTGGCTAATCAATTACTGGGAAGGAGTTTAGATAATTCTTGAAGGCATATACCAGTAAATACCAGGGAATGCATCTTCCAGTGCCTTCCTCCAGCTACCTTTAGCTAATTAAAAAAAAAAAATAAATCATATGAGTAGAAATTAGTTGAGGCTACAGATACCTGTAATTAGAATGTAATTAGAACAGCTTATATTCATTAATGTAAATAAGGTATCACACAAGCCCTTTGTTTCTATGAAAATAAGTATTCCTTGAGATGCTGAATTCATGTTTCCAAGACAGTAGATGCTGCCACTGAAACATTCCTGACTGTGCTTTTTTGTGAAGAATCAGAGACACTTCCAATCAGAAACATAAACTGAGGGAAACAATTTTGTTTCAAGCTAAGCAGGTACAATTAGAAATGTCAAATATTATTGTGTTTACAAGCTGCAATTGCTACTACAATGGTGGTTTTGGATTTAGTTCAACAGACTTCAGAGAGAGAAAATACACATGACAGAGGCTGATGAACTTAGAACCACAACTTCCTTCCAGTAAGGTCTTCTTTAATTTCTTCAAGCTATTTAGCAATTCTGTATTCTCTAAGCTTTGCAGAAGAGACACACCTTAAACTGGAAACAGAAATTACTCAAGAATGACACTTAGGTTTATTTATTTTTATTTACTTTAAATAGAACCTAGATGGAATAAATGAGGATGGTTTTCAAGCAACCTAGCTTCCTCAACTTGCCACTGAGCAAAGTTCAAGTCATATAATAGAAAATTCAAAGGAAAGTAATGCTCTGCTTATCAAAAGTTAAAGTTTCATGGGCAGTTAGCCTTAACTACAGATATGTTTTAGATCTGCTCACTTGTGAATGGCTGTGCAGGATATCTCATTACATTAACTCTATTAACTGTCTTTGTAAAGCAGCAATGAAAGCAGAGCATTTTTCTTCCACAGACTTAAAACATTTGAAGTTGCTCTGAGGAGAGGATCCAGAGAAGAGGTAATTCCTAATTTTAGCTGTCAGAGATAGAAGGAAGCTACTCATGGAGTTGGAGTAGTAACAAAATTAAATCCTACCATGGTGGTGCTATTCAATAGCCCTGCTATTCATACTGCAGGGCTGTTTGCTTGGATTTTTTATTTTTTAAGAGTTCCTATTTTGTTCTTGATACAAGGTGTGTTGTGTACAAAACAAGGAAGAGGGAAGAAAACATAAAGCCAGATCATGTGGGTACTGCAGATAGCAACTGGGAAACATCAGACTCCATTACCATGCAACCAAGTATGTCCCATACCACTGTACCTGCACAAAGCTGTGGTGGTCAGAAATGAAGTCAATACCAATTTCCTTTACAGACTGCAGCATTAACTGATCTGTTGTGCAGTTCAACTAAGAAATCTGATAGATTTACAGTCATTTTGCTCTTAAACAGGGTATGTTTTACGTGTCTAGCCTACACCACAAACTTTCATTGTTGTATGAAAAAAAAGAATATTGGAGTTTCCCCCATCTCCCTTCTTTGCTGGGTCACCATACTTTGTTTTATCTATTTAGTGAAGAAGAAAAAAAGCCCAGTAAGTAAAGAACTTCTTTTAGCTTTTGCTTGTTTAAAACTGACTACACTTTGCTTCAACAAATGTATTGCAGCTCCAGCAATACCCCTGAGCTGTACTGCTCCTTAAGGAATTCATGTTACACCATGGCACTGCCAAACTGGGAGGATTTCTAGAAGCACATAGGAAGGTTGAACACTTTGGTTCTTTATTGAAGGACTCCATCTATGACTTTGCTGGTAATTTCATTTACCTCAGAGGGTGTAAACCTGCGCCCTTTACACCTACTGAGAAGTGACACTCAACAGTATATCCTCAAACACAACTTCCTTGTAACACCCTGTTTTGTGTAGTGCAAAAGCTTCCTCTTTGAGCTATAAAGACATGCCCAGTTCTTAAATATTTTAACTTTTCTTAGAAAGAGAATTTTCAAAAAACCCTTCCTAGCACATATACACAACCACTACAATTTTTACTGTATTAATTCCATGCCTCTCTGAAATCAGTGTAAAAACATTCACCTAACTTCAAACTCATTTTTTTTCCTCTACTTTGTACAACATGCTGTTTTAACACTGAAAGTCTGACCAGGAGTTTGGCAATGACCAGAACTGCAAGTCATTATGACTAGGATTGTGCTGTGGATTTCTGCTTTTGGGAGTAAGGTGGATACTGCAGCCTTGAAGACAAATTTATTTTTTCTGACCATAGCATGCTACATTCAAAGCATTTCCCAAGAAGAAAACAAAACACAGTAATGGCAGCATAATGCTAACATATTTAATATTGCTAGCAGCACAGGCAGCACACTGCTAACAGTCTTCAAAAATATTTAGGCTTTACTGAATTTTAGAAGTCACCTCAAAAGGGAAAGATGCATCATTAAATGACACAGTTTTTACAGCTTCAATAAAAAACCACCTTTCGGTTTGTTTTAATGTAGTGAATTGGTAATTTATTACCAGTAGATGACTTCATTTTTCTTTGGCAAATTGATAAGATTTTTCTGTTACTACCAGGGATCAGGACTTTCTGCATTTACTTCCTTGTTTGTGCAGCAGCAGCATCAGATAAAGGACGGTGTTTATTAATTACCTGCCGACTGGAAATACATTTAATTCAATTAAAGAAGTGACACTCAAAAGGACATCAAGAATGTGATAGTTTTGCCAAAGCTTAAACACATTTATTTACATGCAAGAAGTTTTTCAGACTTGTGTGGCTTTCTGACCTCTCAGCTAATACAGAACCTTGCAATGAAAAATTCACACAGGATACAACATTGAAACAAGAAGGGAAAGAACTCCAGTTTTCACCAATACTGTGCTGTTGACAATCTATAATCTAGTGGAGAGGTGAGTGTTCCTCATTTACACCTCACACCATGCACCAGTACTTTCTGGAGATAAAATCCAGTTCTGTGCAGAAGGCTGATGCAGCCTTGAGCCCACAGTCCACCTCTGGAGTACCAGAACAGACTGGTACAGTCTCATGCCAAACACTGTACAATGAGTAAGATGATAAAAAGTGGCTTGAAAACCAAAGAGTTCAACAGAACTGTAACCATGAAGTTGAATGCAGGCAGCTCAGCCTTGTGACTGAATGCTTTAATGATTCAGGCAATGCTGACAGGATTGCTACAGAGCTCTGGTCCCCACAGTCTATTTTTGGTGCTGTATCCTAATGACTTATCCTCCAGAGTCTGCAGATCCTCAGTTTACCATCATATGGTAACAGCAATGTCTGTGCAGAATTCCCACGCCCATAAAATCAATGGCTGTGATAAAAGTCCCAAGTTCAAGAGTTGTCATCTCCTTCCCTGCCTTCAGCAACACTTGGGGTCAGTGAGTTCAGCCAATCTGGCTGAGTGAGCACTAAGGGAGTTTGAACTTACAGAAATGATGTCTTCTAATTACTCAGAAAATACATAAATGAAAAGAAGCAGTTTCACAGCTTCTGCCTGGACTGGCACTATCAGAGTCTGCCAGGCCACAACAATCACAGTGATTTATAGTGCTTAAGATTAAAGTCTGCCTGACCACTTCAAGTTTGGAGTTACACAACACAAACAAATTATTTTACCATTTATTTGCAAAGAAACAACCAGATGAACAGAATTTCAGGAACAGAACAGTCCTCAAAACAAATATCTAGATAGGAGTGGGTGAGCAAGAGCCTCCCATAATATTATTAGAAGATATGGCCTTAATTTATCTGCAGCAGCATAATTTAGGGAGAGGTTTCAGTAGAAGGGACCCTACCTACCAACATGGTAGTTTGTTAATGAATTAAAAGAAAACTGAAAATTATGTGAGTCTATTGAAAGGTAATGAATGCTATTGTCTATGGCCCCGATTTGTGCTTCATTTTTTAAAAAATTGGAAAGACAATTTTAAAGTACTTTTGTTATTTATGCATGTAATGAAAATACAGATTTCTTCTTGAAATGCTTACAGTCTATGTATCCTTACTGTTATTAGTAAGACTCCTCTTTTTTCCCCCCATGATGCATTTATTACAATCCATCAGCATAAAAAAAGCAAAGCAGAAGAGGAGAGAGGGAGAAGGAAAACAAACATTACAAGCAAGGCCTTTTCTGCTCAATTTCTTAGTTTAAACCACCAGCCTAACTATATTTTGATCTACTCATTTGATGTGTAACTTTCTAGAACACAGAACAGGTGTACCAATAAACAGTAGTGATAGTAGAAATAAATTAGGCCAAGAAAAATTTTTCTGATGTGTTTGTTTTGATGGGTGAGACAGAAAGAGATTTGGCAAGAAGAAAATATTTGCCAACAAGTGAAAAAAGAAATGAGTCTCAATAGAAAATAGGGAGGAGGATGTGACAGGCAGCAAACAATACCAGAGTCCAGAAATATTCTGTAACTAGTATTTCAAGTTGAGGTGATTTTTCTACTGCTTGACAGCCAGTAAAACTGGAAGCACATCTGAATTTTAACAGATGTTCACAAGAATTTTTTAAACGTTATGGAAATAAGGTCACAAAAGCGACTTGCTTTGTCTTAAAAATGTTGCATGATGAAGTCTAAGTTATTTATACAGACCTTTTAGGGAATGTTATACACGGTCAAACCTTGGCCATGAGCAGCAGAAATGGCATTGTCAGACAGATTTTTAGGGACAGTCAGAGATGACACAAACCCCCAAGAACTTTAACAATATTAACAATCTTTTTGAATTGCACAAAAATATATTGATTTCTTATATTTTGTGAAAATCCTCCCCCAAAATCTATATTAATAAAGAAAAAGAGAACAGCTAACAAATCAAAACAGTTTATTACCAGAGCTGTTATGCTTCAGGACAGGAGAAGAGAAACAACAGCCTGTGACTGATAGCAGTCACATCTTTGGCAAATTGATAAGATTCCACTGCAATGGAAACTACTAATGCACCACTGCAATGTGGCTAAATACAAAAATTAACTAAAAATTACTTGCACTTATTTCCCCCATGTTGACAGATACTTAGGTCACAGTATTTGCAGGCCAAACAAGTGACTTACTGAAGAACAAACTCATTAAATTAATGCATCAACTTAGAACACAGCACTTTGTTTTAGGTCCAGTCCAGTAGAAATATGGGAATACAGAGACATATTTCAAAACATTTTCTGTTTTAAAATACTTAAAACTTGTATTCCTCAAAGCACTGTATTTTTGTGGTTCTATACTATCCAATCTTCTTGTATTGTCATTCCTTAAAATGAAAGCTAAGGACTTATTCTGTAGACTAGTAGCTCCTCTCACTCTAAAACATAAATGCTGCTGAGTCATCCTTACTTGATAAACAAATATTTATGCAACATTTCAACTATTTTTTTTCTCAGCAGAAGAAAACATAAAGCTTCTGAAGCCAAACTCCCTGGGAATTCAGGAGACAGCTTTTCTAGCTGAAGTTTGTCTTCAGGCAGCAGAGTAACCTAAAGCACTTGACTATTACTCATTTAAGGGGGCTTTTTCCAATTAGCAGCTGTTTCACTTTTGCTTTCTTCCTCACAGAAAGTAATATGAACTCTGAACATCCATTGTAAAGGAAACTGTGGAACAGATTGGGAACCTGCTCAGAAGAGGGCACATACAGAAAAGATTCACAAAAGGACTGTTCTGCCATTGGATGCATTTATTGTCTCATGAATTTACTGGGAGCCTGCCCCATTACATTCTTTCCCTGGCCAATCTCTAAGCAAACACACAGAAGCTAAAGAGGAATTGCCTCTTCATAGAATGATTCCCAGTTTTAATCTGCTAGTTTCTATTTGATAAAGGAGATATTCCAAACAGCATATAGAAATGTTTAAAAATATTGTTAATTGTGCAGTACATTGGAGCTCACACTTGAACAACCTCACACAGAAAGAAGAAATTAACACTGTGTAGTTTTGGATAATGAAAGTTTTGCAATTCTAGTAACTTAAAAAAATTTAATAAAGAGCAATATTTAAATACAACAGCAATTACCTAATTTTCATTTTCCTTCTAGCTGTGCTTAACTTTTAGGTTTTTAGGTTCTCAATCTGCAGTTTCAAATCCACCCTATTGGACTCCTCAGTGGCTAAGTTTCAATATTTGAATCAGAACATCAGTTTTGACTTAAACTGTCACCACACCTAATAAAGACAGGGTATGACCACATATGCTGCCATACAAAGACATCCTCTGGCTATGACTTCCCTCTCTATATAGCATTGAAATACTGTACAGAAAGGAAGCAAACCAAGAATCCCAATTTAGAAAAACTTTTGGGCAATTCACATGAAATGTATAAATTTAGAATTTATTTTATTAAAAATGAATTAAATAGGAAAACTAACATATTTTGAAACAAATCTTGAAATTCTACAAAAACTGTGAAGGCTTTTTCTATCCATAACTACCATCTGAATATTCAACAATTTACATCAAATGCCTATTAAAAATGAATATTTTGATTTAGATTTTTGGACTATGTGGATGCTGTATGCCAGCTTCTAAAGCAACATGAAACTCCTCATCTGGAGTCCAAAAAAAATGTAGGGAGACCCTAAAAATGTAGCAGAAGCATTTCCGCACACTGATTTCAGTACTCGAGTTTGTGCAGAAGTGATTCCACTAGATTCATAGGGTACCTTTTTGAGGCAACAGAAACTTCTCACTTCTCAAGCTTTTTGACCTGTTCCAGCTCTTCTATAGGTTGCCACTTCTGTCTGATTGTTATCAGCTGGAAGAAATGGAAAATATGAAAGTTAGCAGAATAAACGAATGATTATCTTATCAGTTGCAAAACAAAATTACTTTGATATTAATTAAGTAATAATGCCAAATCATTTTATTTTTCCTTATCGTGGCTGCTCTATTAGATTAAGATATTTTTCCTTCAGGCTGCAGTACTCAAACATTCTTACTCAATTCTGTAATTCAGGAACAAGGTAAGGGTAAACACCACTTCCTCTATATTCCAAATTTCCACTGTTATCAATGGAATTGAGTAAATGGATGTTTGGAGTGGGAATGGACATAGGACAACAACCAGAAGTTTGGCATAAATTCAAGATCACACTTACAGTGTAACAGATGAATCCCTATCATTAGGTAATATGATAAAGACATAAAGTAATGAATTAAGCATTTGTTTCTGCTTTTAACTAGATATACATCAGCTTTACACTTCTCCTCACTCATATTTTGCTAGTTCTTAGCCTTTTAAAAGAAGTGATTCGTTGTGTTGGAAATTTATGCTATTTACACATATATTATATGTACAAGT
This sequence comes from Vireo altiloquus, assembly GCA_013396875.1. Classification (NCBI taxonomy): domain Eukaryota; kingdom Metazoa; phylum Chordata; class Aves; order Passeriformes; family Vireonidae; genus Vireo; species Vireo altiloquus. Next base: position 70,589 of record VZRF01002976.1, on the reverse strand, counting down.
TACCTTCTGAGGCTTGCTAGGATCAATATCTTCCCATGGTTCTGGGCTGCCAAACTTGGGAATGCTTTAAAAGAAGATAAAACAGGTAGTATGTTTTAAGGTGTGTCCTTGCATATATTTTCATATGAGGAGCCTATTGTCAGTAGAGCTGTTCACTTAAGTAAGGAGCTCCCTAAAACAAGTTTACAGGTCTGGGCATTCTGTTTTAAAATCTGGGTAGGAATCAGCATGGCTTGCTTTATTTGCAGCTTCTAAAGCACCAAGCAAGTCAGCACTGCTCACATATCATTGTGAGGGAAGCAAGCAAGCTGAAGAAACAAAACTGAATAAAGACACATAGTAAGGGGACTAACAGTTGAAATGCCTATTCCAATCACATTAAAATAAATAAATGAACTCCCCAAAGCTTGATGAGTATAGGATTTGGCTCCAATTATTAGCCAAGCCACTGGAATACTATCTTAAGTTAATACTATCAAATGCTGTTCTTTACATACAACACAATAGCTTGGTTGCAAAATATGTGCATCTCATCTACCTATGTGATTATATAAAATTCTTGATTAGAACATTTAAAACTTCTAATGCCTAAAGCAAAGAAAAATATAATTATTAAATAAAAAGTTAGGAAATAACTTGGACTACACTCCAAATTACTTAATTTATTCACTATTTACAATCTGCAGATACTTTAGTCATTACCAATACTCTCGAATATGCACCTGGCTTTTTTTTAAATAGTGTAAAACACGATGGTCAAATACTCGGCTGAATAAAAAAAGATTAGGGTAAGCTCTAAGCAATAAGTTTTTGCTTACATCACATCAGATTTGGAGAATAGGGAATGGAGACAAAAAGAGATCGCCCCACATGCTGCGAAGGAAATTATTCCGACCAGGGGAATAAGCTGAAAGATAAAATAAAGAGAAGAGCTAAACTTATGTCCCGGCTACAGACCTAGGAGTAAGGGGAGCAAGGGTTACACAGAACTAAGGAGGAACTACCTGTTCATGTACGTTACCTCAATATTACTCTTTATGGCACCTCACTTTTAATACGTGAATTTCACTTTTACCTCTGTATTACCCTTCTCCACAAGCCACTTTCAATACATGAACCTTACGCAGGTCCCATTTCCTGGGGAAATCAAGTAGCGACTACGGTGCGGTACCACGGGCGGGTACCACAGCCCAAACCCCTCGGGCAAACTTACTTCTCTTTTCGTTTTAAGCGTGTGCAGGAAGCCCTTGCTCATCCTGGCGGCTGCGGAGGGGCACAGACGTCTGCGGTCAGCGCTCCTCGAGTGAGGTAGCGAGGTGCGAGCGGTGGCGGTGCCTGTGCCTGTGCCTGTGCCGGGCCCGCCCCGCGCTTTTGAGCCCCGCGGCGTGAGGGGCACGGGACAGCGCGCCCCCCAGCGGCCGGCACGGAGCGGCGCCCGCCGCCCGGCAGCGCCCCCCCGCGGCGCGCAGGTGCCTCAGGGAGCGGCCGGGACAGCAGGACATGGCCTGTGCCCCTCCTGCCGCCGGTAGCCTTCTCCCTCCACCACCACAGCACTCAAATCTGCCTTCTCCATTTCTCCTTTGTCTTCTTGTCTTTCCCCTTCTCCAAGCGGCTGCCCAAAGAACAGGGTAGGCGAACACCCAAGTGAGGACAGTCGCAGAGGTGCGCAGCCCACTGTCGCCATGGCCCCTTGTGCTGCAGCAAAAGCTCAAGCCAGGCCCAGATTCCCATCACTTTATTGTGTACCACAGCTCCTATCACTTCCCAATATCCCTGTCTGAGAAAAACTCCTGCCAGGGCCACAGTGGAGGTGACAGCAGGCAGCTCCTGACCATCTCTTTCTCCCCTTCTCTCTTACCCGCAGGAAAGCAGTGAGAGGAAGGTGAGGCTGCCTTTATTGCATGCTTTGCTTGCTCCCTGCAGCAAGGAACAGACATGACAGCACAATCAGCTCTGCTGCTCCTCAGAGGGAGCAAGTGTGGAAGTTAAGCAGCAGTGTCTTTGAGGGAAAGGAGCTGGCAGCATTTCTCTGTAACAACCTTCAGGTCCAGCAATTCTAATGCAAACTCTCAAACACTGGAAAGCAAAACAGGGAGTTTTCATACTTTTCATCGGCACTGCTGCTGAGAAACCTGTATGTATTTGGGAAGTCCACGAGCACTGTCTATTTGTTGCCACCAAAAAAGCAACAAGATGCTCCTTTCTATAAAGTGGTGATGAAAGCCACCAAGCTGTAGGGCAGCTGTTTGTATCTGAACCCTTTCCTACATTACAATGGCTTCTACTACTGCCTTTTGCCCTTCTCAGTCACCAGCTGCCTTGGAACTTCCTGCTGTGATCCATCTCCCTACAAACCACACTCAGTGCAGTCCCTAGGGTGCCTGTTAGGAGAAAGAAATATTTGTCAATGGGCTCCTACCTTCCTAATCTGGGAAGAAGATTAAAAAAAGAAACTATCTTTGACAGTGGTGTATCTTGTTCACAAGCATTTTCACTGGGAAGAGGAAAATATAATAAAAAATAATAAAACCCTTCCTACTCTATTAAGTTAAAATGCACACTTACATACATGTAGTACCAATTCCCTTAGATCTGTCTAGTTATTTTAGAACGTGAACTACAAAAATGTATTGACAAAGAATGGTGGGGAAAATAATTCTGCAGGAATTGTCATTAAGCAAACTCCCTTCTTCTAAAGAAGAAATTATAACAGTTTGAAGCAGTAACTAATCTAAAATTACTCCCAAAACCCCTGACCTTTGAACCTACACCAAGGAGTTAAGCACTGAGAACCCTTTCACTGTCACTGTGTTTTGGAATCTGCTTGTAAGAAAGGAAGTTGGTAGGTAGGCACATATACCTTACATTTTATACAGAATAGGACTTACTTCCTCCTAATTCATTTCCTGAAAGCTTTTCTATTTCTTAATATTCGCTTAAATATATGGAGACTTCACAACACATTTCAAATTTTCTTATTATGCCACTTCTGTACATAAAATTAGGAAATCTACAGTAACACTAAGCTGTTCCCCAGTGTTTCACCTAAGTATCTCAATTACTTGTTTCATCAGACATAAACCTACCCAAAGCAAACAAGATTTTAATTTATTCATTATTGAAATTACAGAACTTTGCACAAGTGAAACTTTAGTGATTTCACACACCCTGAAAACTACAGTATTAAAAAGCAGGAAAGATGCAAACCTTTTAAAAATCTTTGTAGTATATATTTAAAAATACTTATGCCACTCCTTTTTAGATTCAAGAGGCTAATTCGTGATCAGAGAATTTTTCATAAAATTCCAAGTCTTTTATGTTTAAAGATGGTTTTACAGTCTTCAGTGATTTCACAAAATGTTCCTGTTTTACAGCAGTTGCTTCAAGTCCATTCTCTTGCAATGCCAACAAAGCAGCCTTTAAAAGAAAAAAAAACAACTTAAAGTCCTTATCATGTTCTGAATTGTAAAAACACTCTAAGTATTCTAAAATATTTTACAAGGAACAAAGTATTAGTTAAAGCATCTAAAAACATCATTGTATAACTTATGGTTATTAAAAAACAGATAAAGATCCAAGTAAGGCTACGATAACTTTGCCATTCTCTTTTTCTGTCTGGATTAGACAATACATCCTTTAGCACTTATATATTTGGATTTTCTTACTAGTCCTCTGTCTTTTATACAACTCAACTCAGATTCTGGATTTCTCTTCTCATTTTTTTTCCTCTCTAACCTTGACAGTATCTGCTAATTTCAGCTTGCAGTACAAAGAAAACAATTCACCTAGATGTGAGCATGGATTAGAGAGAGCCACATGAAATAAAGGGTAGTACAGTTGCCTAACTTCTAGAAAATTATCACAGACTTTATTCTTATTTGGCTTTTTTATTTAAAGAATGAACTCTTATTCAGTTCTTCTGTTTACATTATTTTCTTTGTATTTTCAATGCAAACTGTCAAAAAACCTGTGCTACAGATGGCTTTGTAACACCTATGAGTTGGCTCTGTTTTTTCATTCAAAGTTGTTATTTAGAGTTTATTTCACAGATGAAGCAGGAATATTTCTTACCTCCTTGCACAGATTTTCAATATCAGCTCCAGAGAAGAGTTCTGTTAGGACTGCCACATCTTGTAAAGACACATCAGTATCTAAGGGAATTCTTTCAGTGCAGATTTTCAAAATGGAAAGTCTTCCCTGTAAATTGGTGCATATTGTACAAGAAAACAAAACCAAACAAACCAAAAATTAATCTTTCTCCAAAGCAGTACAAAATTCAAAAATTATAAACAAGGAAAAACCAGGAAAGTACCAAAACTACCTGGTTTTGGAGAAAGAATAAAATGCTATTAATGGACATAATACTGTCTGGTTGTCTGTTATTCACAACTACTCCTCACTACATGAAAACACAAAATTTTAGACTGAACAGGCCTGATTTGGCATGCTTTAGGTCCACTTTTTCTGTGAAGCTCAGGACAAGCAGCTACACTACCCTTGGGAACACGGCACAAAAACTATTTGAAGCAAGGACAGACAACTTCTTTTGGTATTTCCTGAATTGTAGCTTTATTCTCTAAATATATATTCTCTCTTTTCCATATGCAATACTATAACTACCTGCACCAGTTAAAATGTTATTGGTGTTTAAAATACAATTATCTTTCCTCCTTTTTAAATTTCTTCATTGTACCTTGAATTTGGTGACTGATCTCCAGTGGAACACCCATCAATTGTTAAATATGCTACAGAAATCTGCCCCTTTAGCTCCTAAAGGATGGTGGCAATTAATATCTCTCCTTTTAAAGTCACATATGGATGTGTAATACCTTCAGATCTGGAGGTGGAATATAGATCATCTTGTCCAGCCTTCCAGGACGGAGTAAGGCATCATCCAACATATCTGGTCTATTTGTTGCAGCAACTACCATGAAATCTTTGTTTAAAGTTTCCTGAAACTCTAGCTGAGTAAGAGATCATATAAACAAATTAGTGCAACATGGCTGAGATAGATAATATCTGAAGATATTTGTTAACTACTAAAGAGGAGAGTGGAAAGGCAAAAAGGTCATGTAATTTTAGATGTAGTTATTTTCCCTTCAAGATTAGTATTTTATCTTTCTTGAGGTAAAAAAATGCCTTGGTGCCTGGCAGATTACATGACAAAGAAGAAATATAATTAGTATCTGCCTTGGCAATAAATTAAGACTCTTCTTTGACCAGATTGTAACAAAGAACTTTTATATGCAAAAAAATTCAGTATCCTACAATTCTGCAACTGTTTTATTATTCCTCCAGAGAGTATCATAATAAGAAGAAATTTATATATAAAAAAGCTAAATATTAAATATCGTGAACAATTCACTGACAAGTGAATGTACAACTTTTTGATTAAATAAGTAACTGATCATAACTGTGCTGCTTTTGCATGCATTATGTGTGAGAAAGAACTGCACATGAAGTAAGGGAAGTACTTACAAAAAGTAAGCTCTGGGAGGAACTCTAAGAGTAAAAATCGCACATTTAATCTAAAAAATTACTTTGGTGTCATGAAAAGGATTTTTGTGACAGAAGATCAACACCAACTAGTAATGCTCATTAGCCTCTCTGGGTATTTTGTTCAAACAAAGTCTCACTGAGGAATGGTGTATGTAAAAAAAGCCAGCAGCCTATATACAGTATTTTCTAAAAACCTGTAATTATGACAGAGTAAAAGAGCTTCTTGCATGTTTTTAAGTTTGAGGATTTTAAGTTTAAAATGTGAATGCTAACAACTAAAATTTTGGAAACAACTGGACAGCATTTCTCATTCTTCCTATACAGAAAAAGGAGCATAAATACCTTTCTTTCCTCATCACTCTGTTCTTGGCACTGAGCCTCAAGCTGTAGCTTGCCTCCTCTTCTTTCTGTAACTTTCAGCCCCACCCCATCCAATTCATTGAGGAGAACAGAAAGAACTCTCTCTGAAACACCACGGCCAGTTCTGCAGTGTGCCCGAGATCCCAAGATAGAATCAATCTCATCTAGGAATATTATTGCTGGAGTATTTGCTCTTGCTTGGCGAAAAACCTTTGAACAAATGTTAATAAAGTAAAACATTAATGCCTGCATTCCATCAGGTAAGGTGGAAAAAAAAAATCCCTCTTACATATACTCTGTATTTTACTTAACTTTAAAGGTACATTTGTAATGATTCTTAAGAGCTGATCCAGCTTAACATTTACTATTGGCAAATTCTGCTTCTTATTTGTATTCTTAAATGGGTAGAAATGGTTTCAAAATTTAACAGTGGTATAGTTTCAGGGATACATTCTCACTTTATCTACACATGAATCTGTAAGCCATTTCTATTTTATAATCAGGTGAGATCTCTATCATCTTTTCACCAGCAAAATTTAGGTCTAATACTTGACAAAAATCAAGCCAAAACAAACCATAGAACCTTACACAAATTCAAAACTGTACCTGAGACAAAATCTTCTCTGAATCTCCAACGTAAGGTGAGAACAGGTCAGCACCACTGACAGAGAGAAAGGAACAGTGACAACTGGTGGCCACAGCCCTCACCAGCGTGGTTTTGGCACACCCTGATGGCCCAAAGAGAAGAATCCCCCTGGGGTGAGACAGGCCCATCCTGGCAAACGCCTCAGGAAATTTCATGGGCCACTCGATACTCTGTCAATACAGAAAAAAGGCATGACATTCTTAGTAACAGGTGATCAATAAAACTACCAAGTACCTAATTCCCTCTGCCTGATCCACACATCAACTGGATATCAGAGAATGCTGATTTAGTCTTTCTTCATATAATACCCCCTGCCTAAAGTTTCCATTTGAAACAGAACTAAAAGCAATCCTGAAGAGTTAATATCCAAGAGCAATCCCTGGATAGATATTCAGGAATGGACAGATTATCTGGCTACAAGTTAGGTTTTTTCCAGCTACTAAAAACATGCATATTTTTCCATGATATTACTTGGTAGTGGTATCTTGTGACTGCAAGATTTCTAACTCAAACATTGCAATACCTTAATGTAATGTTTAAAATACATTTATAATCAGGTAATTTGCAAGGGAATTAATTTTCATAATACCAAATACCTTGGAGGACATACTTATTAGAAATTAGCTGTTTATCTAAATTAGTTTAATACATTACCTGTTTTAACTTTAATTTCACATCTTCAAGACCACCAATCTGCTCCCAAGTCACAGGTTTACACTCTGTTAGTCCAACTGCACTTCGAAAAGAGGATGGTTGAATTTTTTTAAAAGCTTCTTGGAAGTCTCCCATGTTAATCTTGGTTTCAGTTTCAGTTGAATCCTGAAAAAAAAAAACCAGAGCATATTAACAATATTTTAATGTAATACTTAAATGCTGCATTTATATGCAAAACATTTCACATAAGGCTAAATACAACTAATAAGGAAGCCAATTCCTGACCTAATGAGCTTAAACACTGCAGGCACAAAAATGCAGAACAGAAATTAATGTTTCAGAGAAAACAACTATTCCCTAAATTATAGCTGCATTAGACAGTGATGTGCTAAAGCCAATAGCTGCTTTTGGGGTTAACACACATCAAATCCTACAATCTGCTGAGTTAAGAAGTTGCAAAATCCATTTTCACCACACACTGAAGAATGTAACACATTTTATCTCAAACAGGCTATAAAATGCCACTATTAAAGCACAGATGCAGTAACAGAACTAAGGTGCAAACTGAAAGGACAAGCAAACATAACATATTTATATTTATAATATGCTTGGCGTGAGTCTTTAACTTGCTGGGCTTTTCAAGTAAAGCTGAGTGTGGATGAGGAAAGAGTAGCACAAATATTACTGACACTGTTCTTGACTAATTTGCAACCATACCAAGGAGCTGTGGGACACAGCCTGCATAGCAGCTTCTCTGCAGAGTGCTGTAAGGTCAGCTCCAACATACCCAGTCGTCATTTCTGCCAGCTTGGCCAAATCAACCCCTGCAGAAATGGGCATACTGGATGTAAGCAACTGCAGGATGGATCTTCTCTGTGTAACTGTTGGGGTCCCAATGATAACCTAAACCAAACAGAATAAACAAAAATTTTAAGTAGACAATTTGCTATATTCATTTATTTTATAGACCTAGGCAAGCAATTTTGTCTTTGCTTTATATTGCCCACTGAAAATTTATACATACTTATATCTCTACTGAAGAGTTTTACAGGAAATCTATCAGCAGCACTATACAAATGTCAAGTATTTAAAATACCATCTGCTTTCCAAGTGAACAGTGTTTGTATAAACAGTTATTCATAAGACACTGTCAGATAGTGTTTATCAAGTCCCATAACACTGAAATAATAATTTCCTTACATCACAAGCACTAAATTAGATTAATATGATAGGAAAAAGAAAGAGATAAACATTCATATATTATTGAAAACCTGGTAAAACATCATCATAAAAATACATCTCAACAATCTATAAATCCTAGAAAATAATGAAAATTATAATTATGAAAGCATTAAAGAATTTTATTAAACTGGTGACCTAGGGCTGGGTTTAGCCAGAAAAATAACTAATACAAGCACAAGCACTGTGTGTTGCATAAATGCCTATGTTTCTCTTCTTTGGACTACTAGGCTAATGGAAGCTTTCCAGAGTATACCCAACCTCTATTACTGAAACCTGAATAGAAGTTTTGACACAACAGTTTTCTGTCACAATAAACCTTTAAGGAAAGATGTACAAATCTTCAATGTAGGATTTAAGTGGAAAAAGCCAATCCTGTAAAGCTAAGCATCTGTAAGTAAACAAACGCCGTCCTCAAGATCAGCTCAATGTCTTTATGACAAAGAAGTGTAAAGTCTTCCCCCATCAATTTTCAAGTATATGGAGCTTTCAAGTGTCCTGAGTAAAAAAACCCAAAACAAACTCACCCAAGTTGCAGCACATTAAAGACAGAAATGAGACACCAATCTCAAACCTGTAGAATCTCACTGTGAAACACAACTAAAAGACATTAAAAAAACCTACTTTATTAAGAGCCTCCTTCCACCTCAATAAGGAAAGAGAAACGTGAGTATATGAGAAACAGGGTTCATTTACCTCTCTGTCATATCTGCCAGGTCTTCTCAGTGCAGGGTCTAAGGCATCAGGCCTGTTTGTTGCTGCCACAATGACCATCTTACCCTCACTCCCTACACCATCCAGCAGCGTCAGCAACTGAGCCACAATACGATCTTCAGGAGCATTGTTGGAACTTCCTCGCTTCGGGCATAAAGAATCAATCTCATCAAAAAAGAGAATGGTTGGGCCCTCGTTTGACATCTCTCTGCCCTTTTCAAAGACTCTTCGCAAATTCTCTTCACCTTCTCCTGGTCTTGAACCGTGGAGGGCTGGGCCACTGATGCCAAACAGATACGCACCCAGCTCTTTTGCTACAGCCTTTACCATAAGAGTTTTCCCTACACCTGGGGGTCCTATTAACAGCACTCCATTAGGGACAGAAAGACCCAGCTTCTTAAAAGTTTTTGGAAAGCGGAAAGGCAGATCAATCATTTCTTTCAAAGACTTCCCCACATCATCTAGTCCCGCAATTGAAGTTTTTGCAGTGTCTTCTGACAGATGTCTGTACCAGTCTAAAGTGATCACCTCCTTAATTTTTATGCTTGTTTGGGGAGTTATCAATCCGGCTTCCTCCTTTAAAAGGTCTGCAGACAGTATTTCAACATACACCACGGGATTTTCGGGACTTGGGGCAACGGTAACAACACAGTGAAGCGAAACATACACATTTCTTAGCAGTTCTCTGATTGTCTCCTGCAACACGGCTCTGGGAGTCGACTTTTTCAGCGCGGCGCTCTTGAGGACCACTCTCAGAGCGGCTTTCCGCAGCTGTCGGTAGGGCAGCAGCTGCAGCTGGCCCAGGCTCAGCGAGAGGCCGCGCAGGTGCCGCGCCGTCAGCCCCGCGGTGCTGCACCTCAGGTCGGCCTGAACGAACCCGTCCGCCAGGTCGTGCCGGGGCCACGCCGTGCACACACAGCACCCGCCGGGCACGGAGATCCTCAGCGGGGCACCGATCCTGGCTCCCAGGAAAGAGAGCGCGGCAGGTCCCAACCGGCACCGCTGGGTGCCCTCATCTCCCGGGTCCAGCGGGAGCAGCTTTAAGGTTGCCGCCTCCATCGCTGCCTCCGCGAGGGAGGGGAGCGACACCTCTGCTCTGCGCGGGCCCGTCCGGCTCTTTACTCACCGCCCTTCGCCCTCCCTTAGGGCTCCCGCTCCGCCGGAGAAACGCGGCCGCCCGGCATTCCCGACCCGCGGCGGACGGGACGGGACAGGACGGGAGCGGACGGACTCCACTCGCGCGCTGACAGGCGCCCCTGCGCATGCGCCACAGCGGAGCACGCGCGCTAGGCCCCGCCTCACGCCCCGCCTCAGCCCCCGCAGGATCACGGAGTGAATTCGGTAGGAATGGAGGTCTGAGGTTGTTGAGTACAAAGCTGTGTGCCGACACCATCGTGTCAACCTGACCATGGCACTGAGTGCTACGTCCAGTCTCTACTTAAACACCGCCAGGGACGGTGACTCCTGTGCAGTAATGTCAAGGTCTAATCACCCTTTCTGTGAAGAAATTTTTCCTAATGTTCAACCTAAACTTCCCTTGATGCAGCTTGAGACTGTGTCCTCTTGTCCTGTCACTGACTGGGAGAAGAGGCCAAGCCCCACCTGCCTGCAGCCTCCCTTCAGGGAGTTGTAGAGAGTGATAAGGCCTGAGCCTCCTTCAGGCTGAGCCCCCCCAGCTCCCTCAGCTGCTCCTCACAGGACTTGTGCTGCAGACCCTTCACCATCTTCACTGCCCTTCTCTGGACCTGCTCCAGTCCCTCAATGTCCTTCCTGAACTGAGGGGCCCAGAACTGCCCACAGTACTTGATGTCCACCACCTCCCTCACACCCTGCCTCACCCACCGCCTTCCCTTTTGAAGAGCTGTCAAAGCTCTGTGAGGTGAATGCTGTGTACTGGAGACTTCTTATACCCTCATCCCACAGACGAAATGCACTGATTAAAAAAACTAATTGCCATCTGGCTTGTTCTCTGTAGAGCTGGTTATGGCAGGGCTTGTTGGCTACCCTCATTTCTTTGCCCTCTTTTTGTCTCCTCAGCACCACCTGCTTGTTTGGTGCTTCTTAAACATGTTCCCAAATGTTTGGCTTCTCCATTCCCATGCTCCTGTCAGTTCTTCCTTTGGCTCAGAGTCCTCTGTCACCGACTCAGGATCAAGTCAGCTGTGGGTGCTGCTTAAAAAAGCATATGGGGAGCCACACGACTGACTTGAGAAGCTGCTGATACAATTAATTAAGACACAGATATTCATTGAACATTTGGTAAAACTGCTGTAGTACATTGCTCTGACAAATACCTAGTCAGCAATTAAGAAAAGTTTTGGTCCAACACCTTCTTAGATTGTGCCTTGAATTGTGCAGTACTTTTATAAAAACCTTTCAGGAGGTCTGTCAGCATTGTGAGCTACAAGATAAAATTTAGTATGTGCATAGTTTTACTCTTGCAAGTAGCGTTGTTTTAAATGAAGTCACACATGTGCTGAATACACACAAACTTTCAGACCACAGACATACAAGAATTGGGATCTCAAATGCATGATGCTAGTCAGACACAGTTATATTCACAGAAAACCCAGAGAAAGTGGTTTACAGCACAACTACCATCTGTCCTGCATTGTAGTCTGAAGGTCTCAGGAGGGGCGGCATTAGAAAACCTTTTTGATGGTGTCCTGGTTAATCACATTCTTTACTGAGCCAAGGCTGTACACAAAATACTATATGAATAAAAACAGGCAGTGTTAAGAGAACCAGCTCATAATAATTCTAAATGCTGAATAGAAACTCATAAGAATGTTATAGGGCTGCACAGTGTGAAAACCAGCAAGCCTTCTCTTTAAGCCTAATTATGTGCAAAAGGGCCTGTAATACATTTCCTTTCAATTCATGACCAGATTTTCTCATTTCAGTGTTTATTTTCTATTCCTCTACTCCTGGATATCTACTTAATCTTTCTTTTCGTAGCACGGTTTTGTACTGCACATGTATGCAAATGTTTATATGGAATAAGCTTTTATGGAATATGTAGACTTACTAGGTATTTGGTGTAGGACATACTAATGTCTGTCCAGAGAATGTACAGACAAAAGATTATGAGGAGCTTTCATTCCAAGAAGGCAAATGTCTTTTCAAGCCAATGTCTTATAAACACATTCTCTTGTTTTATTTCTTTCCATCAAAGGTTCTCATAAACACGAGTGCCCTCAAGTACATACTCGATTAAACAAAAAACATACTCTGTTTAAAATGGCAGATTTGTGTTTCAGAGGTTCAAACTGTAAGTGGTAGACCCTCTGCTTGGTATCAGAAAGTTGTGTTTAGGAAAGAAAAGTATGGAAAATTGAATATTTGCAATGAACTCTGTGGTTTATATTCCTATATAGTGGTTCCTTCTAAGAGACTTACTGTAAAATCTGGAAAATCTGGTTTCTTATGAGTAGGAAAACACCTGCAAATCTAATCTTAAGTAACAAAGTAACAAAAGTTGGTGTCCAACATAAAAAATTTTCTATTGTTGCTTGATGAGCACATTTCAGTAAATTTTGACTTAAACTTCTTTAAGTTTTTGCTGTAGTTTATTGCTGTAATACTGATTATTTTACTTCAAGACACTGATAGTTCAGTTCTTTTTAGTATAGTGAAGTGAAGCCCCCAAAAAACCAATATGTCCTATTAAAAGGGCACAGGATTGGCATTTCTTGAACAAACTATGGGATCACAAATGTATTATTTATATATTTTCATAGAAAAATGTGCTGAGTGACATCACTGATTTCAAATGCATACTTTTCAGTAGCCATGCTCCTAAATAATTTACAGACCCCAAAATTTACAGTGACAAAGTGACAAAAATTACTCCACCAAGAATCTAGTTCAAATTGACAAAAAAAATGAAAGTAATGTTTTAAACAGTTTTCTCACCATTCACTAGATGGCAGCTGATCTTCAGGAATGGCTGTGTTTCTCCTTTCAGATCTGATCATTTGGAGGGAGTAGTCATCAGTTCTTGGAGAAATCAAATATTGTCCAGCATTGTCTTCACTCCATTTCTAATATGAAACTGAAAAACCAGCACAGTGAGTGTTCAGATAATTTTCAGCTTCATTACTTTTTCTTGTTGGGCTTGTTGCTGTCTGTTTCTGGGGAAGAATGTTCCTTTTTTTGGTTTTATATTTAGTGAGCCAGATTAACATTTTTTAAAGGACAACATACAATTATTAAAGGTTCTAAAAAGAAAGGACAATATTTTGTTGCCTTTTTTTTTTTTAAGTATATGTATTGGGTTTTGATGGATTAATGTTCAAAATTCCCAATTATTATAACTCATGAAATAAAATAATTGTGTCTTGCTACAATAATTGCCAGCATACAAAGTAAATAAGATATTAAGCTGTATTTTTTCAGTAGGTTTTATCCAATCTATTATTGGAATGGAAACTTTTATTTTAAATTGACAAATGAACTGTGTTTTTAACATAGTCCTTTTTCATGGCAGATGGATTTGAAGATGTAGTCTGATTGTTTATTAATCAAATAAGGATAGTTCAAAGTGAGTAGCAGGCATGTATATGCTTTAGGGCAGGATTTTAGTATTTGCAGAGGTGCTTTGACTAAGTACAAATGCTGTATTACACTTAGGCTAGATATTGCACATTTCAAACACCAGGCTTTATTATAACAAAACTTCATAAATAAATAGTAAAGACATGCTTAGAAAAGGAGTGGAAAGAGCTCTTGTATGTCTGCATGTCTTTCTGGGAGGGCCACCCTCAATGTGTTTACTTAATGTTCTAGTGAGCATCCAGTCTTGTATCTTTACATGGAAAAATTCACATTGCAGTTAGGAATTTTGGATGGGCAAGGCATATGGGGTTAGGCCCAGGCCTTACTGTGTGGAAAGTCTCTGCCTGCTGACAAAAGCTGTGGTGAAATTACTGCACCTTAGGTAGACACCACTGGTGCTGCATCTCTGCTGGAAGTCATTGCCACCACAGTGGATGCATCAGGAAAAATGTGTGCCTGACCTGGAGCCTCCCAGTGGACACTCACTTGTCTTAATTTGCCAAGGAAAGGATTTTATGCTAAGATTATCCATTTCTTTGGGAGTGACTGGAATCCCAACTGCACATTCCCTTCTCTCGAAACTTTGGGGTGAAAGCTTTTCAAAGAAGGGAAAATGGACAGCTGCAGATAATTTAAGAGGATACATTTTTCAATTTGTCAATAATTGTCTTTAGCACCTTTTGATTACTGCTTAGGGATGCTTGGTTATCTGCTTCAGCATAATATATAATCCAGTGCTTCACTCAATCTTTTGGATATGGAATAGTGAGATCCTTGTGTGGTGTTCAGTATAGGAATGAGAGTAGTTTGTTGAGAATTAGAGAAGGGTCATACAAATTGGAAGGACTTAGCATCAAAATGGCAGATTAAATTCAGTATACAACTATGAGAACAAAGGGGAACAAAGGGAAGAGCAATCAAAGGGAAGAGTCTCTGTTAGAGCATCAGGATAGATGATTCCATGGAAATAGCTCAGTGCTTGATGTTCAAAAAGCGAATTAAATGTTAGCGTTAATTTAAAAAGTAACAGAGAAAAGAACAAAAACTTTCTCAGTGTTACTGTTTTTGTGGTACTAAAGATATTGTACTTCAGATCTCCTGTCCTCAAAAATACCTATTAGAACTGGGAAACGTTCAGAGAAGGCAGCAAGAATTATCAAAGGTATGGAATGGCTTCAGTTCAAGAAATGGCCAAAAGTACATTATGGCTCATCAAGAGAGGAGAAAAACTTTGAGGTGGCAGTGGAAGAGGTCTGCAAAATTGTAATTTGGATTGGAAATGTCAATTTTACAGTTTACAATTTTTTTTTACAGTTTTCCAATGCCAGAACAACTGATGCTACTCAGAGCTCTGTTCCAAACAAAGAAAAAGAGGTAATCCATCACATGGTGGGTAGGAGATGTGTAGAACTTCACGGAAGGATGCTGTGGATGCAAAATTGTATGGAGGTACAAGAGGAGACTGGAGAGTGCTCATCAAAGGATGGTGTTCATGAGAGTTGTGGGTTGAGGGTGTCTGAGATGTGTGAGAAGAGAGCCCATGGGGGATTGCTGAAGAGCCAGACTCCTGCTGCTGTCAGAAACCTCTGCAAGCTGATATTGTTAGAAACCAGGAGTGTGTGAGGGTGGAAGTGTCACACGTGCTTACTCTTACTGCCTACTTCTGCTCTCAGTTTCGTCTTTGTAATGGCACATTCTTAAAGCATCACATACTTGTTTCTCTATATAATGCAAATAAATCTATACAAGAATTGGTTTTGGGCATACAGAATGTTAGGGACATGTTTTGTATTCACATTTTCCCTCTTAGAAAATCCCTCATAGCAGTTACACAGATTAGTGTATGGTTTATGTAGAATGGTCTTGCAGCTTTCTAGGACTTTCACCAGTGTTTTCTAGGAATTTCCCCAAATGCTTTCAAGGCATTCCCACTTTAGTGTCTAGGAATTTCCCTTGCTTTTTTAAAGAATTTTCAAGAATTCTTCTTAGGCTTGATAGAAATTTTCATAGTGCTTTCTGAAAGTTTTCCTTCCTTGCTTTGATAGGAGTCAATAAAAGACATTTATTTACAAACAAATAGTTTTAATATAGAGGTAGCACAAAGACTAAATACTAAATCAGCAAATAATTAGACTAATTAAGAGTAAGATGTCTGTGAAACACCTGTATTACCCTGGCTAGCATCACCTGCACTCAGGTTGTTATTTTTTTCAGGTACTTATTTTGCTCACTCTACTTGGCTTTGGATCCGATCAATTGTTTTTTATAGTTAGGTTCAATGCCCTTATTTAAAGTATTTTTGTGAAATTTGAAATCCCTTCTCTTTGGAGGCTGTAAAATTAAGTAAATGCATTAGCAATTAATCGATTTGTGTTATCATGGGAAACAATCAGCTTTTAGGAGGGGAGCTCAGTGTTGAATTATATTACAAAGCCTTTGGTGCACTTGTTTTTGGTTCCTTTTGCTTTAAAATATTTCAGGCTACTGGAGTGAGTTGCTCTTTGTACTTCCCACTCCAGTCTTTGCCCTTACTGATGTGAGACTGTTATGACCTAACGAAGGGAGTAGGAATGATTTCTGCATTGTCGGAAGAGTTCCATACCTCAGAAAATACTACAATGCAAAATATTTCACAGAATGAAATCTTCTTTTGTAACATACTGGCTTTCAGATGCTGGTGGTTAAGTAAAGTCACCCAAGTGCTGTAATGAACAAAAATGGAAGAAAACCATAGCGAGAATTTTCAGTGACTCTCTTCCTTGGCTTCTGACAGTGGAAGTTGGAGATGTTTATTTTTTTCCTTTTAACAAGGAGAGGATGAAGATTCGCACAGAAATAATGACTAAGTTGTATTTCCAGATTCCTAGGTGTGATATAAAATTCTTTAGACTGGGCCTGAATGGAAAAGGGTTCAATTATTGCTCATGCTGCTCCATCTTTAATGTATTTTTTCCCTTTTTTTCTCTTTCAAAGGGTATCAAGAATGCCATTCCTTCAGTACTTGGGTTATGTTGCTTAAAATTAATTCCCTGTTACCTTAGCTAGAGGAGTGGAAGCTGATTTGAATATCTTAGCTACCAAAGAAATGGAAGCAAATATTTAGGTTTGTAAATCAACATTATCAGTGGATATAGAAAATATATTTAAGGCATTGGGAATGACATCTGTGTGTTTGTCTTGTGTGGCCTTCAAGAGGGCAGAGCTGAACTTGGAGAGGGATGTTTTCAAGAACAAATGAGCCACTGCCTGCATGAATAATTTGGAGGCATTGATGACTGTAGGCATGAAGTTTGCAATGACTTTGAATTTACATCAGTGTTCAGTGTTACCAAGGGCCACTCCTGTTCTTTTGTAGGAACTCTAGCAGTGTATTACTTTAAAAAATTGCTCTGAGCACTTCTTTTTCCTAATATGGAAGTATTCTTTTCCTTTAATTTTTCCTGGTGGAAGAATTACAAACTCATCTTGTTTATAATGAGATCAACTTAGCGCTGTGATGCAGATGTCATAATTAGACTTTGATCTTAACTTAAGAGGCTTTTTTCATTCAAGTAACTAAGCAACGTTCTCCTGATGGTGTCTGTTTTGGGTTCTTGCCTTTAGGGAGCTGGCTGACTAAACATGTGCACAAGATGATTTTATTCAGATACCTACATTGTTGTTTTAAAATTTCAACCTATGCATTTGGGTAGCATAAAGTAAGCAGAACTGAGAAAGGGGAAGGCTATAGAAGTATTTGCAATAGAAATACCTTTTTCTGTAAAGGTTTACACCTTTTTAACTATGCAATGAATATTATAATTATTTTTAACTGAATGCATTGAAGTATCAAGTCAGAAGCTTAAGAATGCTCTTCCAAATTGATGTTAGATGGATCACTGACAGTGAAAACATGTACTACTTGTGCAAACAGGATTAGAAACTGATTTTTGTGTTTCAACCTATCAAGCCAACAACATGACCTAAGGCATAGTTTGTTACATCACCCAAACTGATGGGGCAGCTTGAAAAGCACCACGAACATCAGTAGCCTGAAGGAAATGTTGTTTTTCCAGAATTGTTTCCCAGAGGAGGTTCTTGTCAAGTATAATTTCGTTGTAATTGAAATTGATGATTAAAACTTGTGAAAGATTAAAGTGAATAATTAAAAAATAAGAAAGCCACTTGTCATATTGAATCTTGTTAATGGTAAACAGCTGTTTGTTACTGTGGTGAGCATAGGTCTCTGAAGCAATCAGTGGAATAATTAACCTGTTGAGGTTGGTGGAGCTGCATCCACTCACAGCAGATTAAATTATGACTTCAAGTGTCCTTGTTGTCTTTGATGGTTAGCAGAGTATGAATATTTTCCTTTCTAAAATGCAGTTGGCCAAAATTTCATCCTTTTTCATAAAGGTGTAGCTTGAAAAGCAGGACTATTGAAATTGTCAATGCATCAATAAAACTATCTTTGCTATCCATCTGGAATAAAACTGATTCTTTAGTTAGGAAATTCTTGTTGGCCTGCATTTGAAAAAAGAAACTATACAACATCTCAATCTCTGAGGAAACATAACTTTTTTCCCCTTTTGGGAATTCTACAAAATCAAAACTTCTGAAATAAATTAGAAATGAAACTTAGCTTTCACATGAATCCCATTTCTGGGTCCAGAGCAGTCATCTGATGAAGCACATCAGTGTAATCACTTAGAGCTGAGTACACTGTTAGTAATTTTTAGTGCAAGTGTCCAGGAAGTATCCTTAAAGCACATTAACTCATGTGGATCATGACTAGGGAATTAAACTCATGAGACACAGGTGATGGTTCTCTCCCATAGATCTACAAGTCTGAAAGTGACTGCTAAAGATGAATTCTTTCTGAAGACTAATTCTTTCACTCTGAATGTTCTAAGTAGCTCTGGTTCTTGTACAAATTCTTTCATAAAACTAAAGAGTCTATTTCTGTTTTTCCAATCTGTTATGAAATTAAATATCTCAGTAGGGCTCTTCCTCAAGTCATGCAGTATATGTTTTACCCACAGTGCTTTGATTCTTAGCTTTTTTTGACTTTATTTTCTCAGCCTTTTCTCAAAGCTGTTAGAGGTTGTGCTGTTTTTATGATCTTCATTTTCACTTAAGAAAACTACAGATCAGGCAGTATGTCTTCCAAGCTCTAAAGTCACTTTATTGAAACCCAAAGCTACATAAGCCATAGTTGTTTCCTAAAAATTTAATGGAAGTAAGAGGCTCAGTATTAGTTTGCTTATAAATTGGAACCAGCCATTGGCAATATTACCTTTACCACTGCTAACAAGAGGTTGAGAGTTAAAAGTCCAAATTTGTAGAATTCTGTTTGCTCCTTTGACAACTTTTTTCTTAAAAGTAGCTCAGTAGGGGATCAGTTATCTCCCAGGGAATTAATTTGAAAAATCCCACTAAGTATTGTGGGAATCGGATGGAGCCCTGACAGCCAATTTAGGAAAAACTACTTTGCACAGAACAGAATGTTACTGTTCAAAGCATATTTGTGTGAAGCTTGTGGAGTTCTGCTGTGGAAGAATCTGTGTAAGAATTACTACATGCATTTGTTCCTCAAACAAATCTCTGCTGATCAAATTATTTTTCACGTTGAGAATGCATTTTTAATTATTTGCTTTGCTAAAGGCTCTGTTCTAGTGTGAGATTTGAAAGGTAGAATGCTTCCAGCTTGTGACATCACAGCAATCCCAGCTTTCCTTTTCAATTTCTCTAAATGTGTTCTCTTCCTTTGGTTAATTTTTGTCTGAAATATTGCCTTTGCAAAAGAAGACAATCTTGACAAAAGTGCAAACAGGGAGATTGAAGTGATTAAGGTATTTTCATGCACTTGTTTGTAAAGAGGAGCTGAGGACTTGCTGAATTAATTTTGTGACATCTCCTTGCTAGAATGACTCTGGATATGGGGGGTGGGGGTAAGTACCTTGCTGGCACAAAGCTATTGCAAGAGTTCCCACCCAGATCTATGGCTGTGTTCTTATTACTTCCCAGGTTTGATAAAGTGAGGGCATAAATAGTCTCTCAGCTTTAGATTCCCCTTGAATACCTGAAAGGGCACTTAAAAAAAAAAAAATTACAGTAGTCTGAAATTACAGAGGATTTTGCATAGTAGAATTGGAAGATAAATCAAATGTGTGTCCTAAAAGGAAATAGAAAGGAGGAGATAGCCAGAAATAAAATTTTAAAATTGGAATTTATAGGTGTTGCAGCAGTTAAACCTAAATTATCTTGTAAAGAATTATACTGAATTTAAATGATTCATAGAGTGCTGTTTTGTAGGGACAAGGGAGCCTGTGCTGCTTATGCTGCACTTTGCAATTCTTTCAACCTATGTACCTTCTCTGCACCTGCCTTGCAGTGACATCTGCTGGGAAAAGCAGGAAGCCTTTATTGTAATTACAACAGTTTGGAAAGGGTTCAAAGCTGAAATAAAGTGTAAGTATAATTTTTCCAAGCATGTGTATATTTCCCAATGCAAGAATCTGGTATCAGGAAGAGATGTAAATAATATAGAGCATTCCAATACTAAATTTTAAATGAAGCTGAAATCAGTTACACTGGCAGTTGTTTATTTCTTAACTACAGCCATATATGTTTGTTGACATATTAAGGAATAATTATACCCACAAAACTAATTTTACAGCTTAAAATATTGTAATTGCCATACTGATGTATGTCTGAAAGAAATGCTTCCCCCCCCAAATTTACAGTTGTTATAACCCCACTTTTTTCTAAAATATATTTTCATATTTTTTATTGAACAAGTTTTTGTTCTGTTTCATATCTGTGTAAAATAACAAAGATATCTTCTGTGTTCAGGGGTAAATGGTCACTTGGAGGTGGTTTATGGATGACTGAATATACAGTGAGTCTTTCTGGTATGTAGTGGTGCTTGTGCTGGGGTAACACCAAAAAGGTTTGAGAAGTAGGGAAAAATCTAAGTGATGTAAAGAATAAACTGCCTTTTTTCTTTTTTTTTAGGAGAATTTCAGAAGTGAAAAGTGCCATGTTTGGTAGTGAGTGTATTGAGATGGAGACAAGAATTTAAGAGTGGTCTCTGTCCTCAAGTAACCTGATAAAATTATGGTGGTATTATAAAGAGTGGAAATGAGTACTTTAAAGGGGGCAATATTGCAGATGATAATGATGAATGCTATGAAGTAAGAGTAGGGAAATGCTCTGAATGTGCCTGCTTTTATCTAATGATGGTGGAGCTTTGCAGATATTTTTCTGTCTGATGAAAGAGATGAGTAGTATAACCCTGGGTGAGACCCCAGAGCTGTAGCTTTGGATTATTCAGCAGCTCAGGGCAGACATGTGTTTGTTGCGTGATCCAACCCCATTAGAGCTTCCCTTGAACTGCCTGAAGGTTACATGTGGCTCAAGAACCACAAATTGGCCATGTCTACATTACGTGATCATAATGGAGCTTTCTGGACTTTATATAAACAGATAACTCTAACTTGCTCCAATTTTTCAAAATGCTTAAGATTTTTAACAACTGAGATTGATTTTTCCCATGTTTTCTCTTGAATGCCTCTGAAAACCAATAAAATACATAACAACCCCAGCAAGATACAAGAGAAATCAAACACTTAAGATATTAGGGGGAAGAAAAAAGTCTTCATTCTTTCCTGTTTATTGAGGATTTGTACTTTGTCTTCAGTGTGGGGAAATCAATTGTGCCCATGGTGAGAGACAAAGCAACAGCTCTTGGCAGCAAGACTGGTGGTTAGGAGTTGGGGTCTCAACGGTGTAGTGTGAACAAACACAAATGAGTTTTAATCTTAGACAGAATATATAAAAGTATCAGGTTTGCTGTGGCGGGATAGAGCCCAGAGGAGTGTGTGAAATGAAACCCAGAAACAGTTCTCTGAGCTGCTACACACAGGCACTATAAATGCACATGAATTTCATGAGAAGCCACCGAGACTCCAAAGCCACAACTTCTTTTAAAAAGCTTATTGTTTCTTTGAGGAATTCAGCTCCCATAGCTACATTAACAGAGCTTTATGCTAACAGTACCCACTAAATAAAATTCTGCTGGCTTAGAACATATAAATTGATGGGAACTCAAAGAAGCTCCCTTTGTTACAGCTGCAGTTGCTGTGGATCAGTTATAAGTGTATTTATCTTGCATTATGTAGCTCACTGTCATAGACTTTAACATGATTATTTCAGTGCAAAACACGAATACTGACTTTAATTTACAGCACAGACAGTGCAAAACACAAATACTGAATTGAATTTACAGCACAGACTTCCCTTGGGACCTTTCAATGTACATAATGGGGTGCCCTGGATAGGTGGAAAGAGCAGCATTGTTTCTTGTGCAGGAGGCAGGAAAAATACACACCTCAAAACACTGCAGTTGGTTCTATCTCTGTCTGTGGAGATGCTCTCTAGGTGTTCTAAAGCACCCCACAAATGCCAGTTACACCACAGAGCATTCTTCTCAATGCTGTGTCCTGAAACAAATGCTGCAAGCTGTTCTCTCAAGGCTTTGCTCAAAGCCACCAGTGAAATGTTACCACCTGAGAACTGGAAACAAACACTGTGGTATGAATCATGTCAAAAACCAAGTTTTCTGACACATCACATTTGAGGTATTCATGGGGAATTTGAGCTTTTGCATTTGAGAGAGACATTTAATTGGGAAAAACTCAATAAATCAGAGGAAGCATTTTTCTTTGATATTTTTAAAAGGAAGGCAACTGATTTGAAAAGCTGTGTTGCTGTCAATTCTCTTAATGTATAATGGTAATGTAGAGAGGTTGACAGTAATTACTTTGGGAGCAAAAACTTGTTTCAGCAAATCATTTCCCAAAAAAAAGTTATTTTGGGTGTGCCAGCTTCAAAGAAAGTAATAAAAATGTAATGGTTATTGGATGTTGGGCTGAGAATTAGTATTTTTAAATCAAAAAAGTATTGACAATATGCATGCTAGAAATGGAAAAAACTTATTGTAGCCAAAGAGTCCAAAGAATGCTGGACAAGGTTCTTCAAACTTAGAAGGAGCAGTATATTTATTCAGAAAATAGGCATATAGCCTGAATAATTACAGGATTTAGCCTTTAACCTGTAACTGGGCTGCACAATGACTGGAAAGCTGCTTCTGAGAAATGTCAAGGGTTTTTCTAAATAATAATGGTAAACTGGTTTGGAAAATATGTGATATTCAGTATGTTTTTCTTAGCAAACTTAAGTTGTGTTCCAAACACTTGGTTGTAGGTTAATTGAGAGATGCTTTTTGAGGATCTGGAAAATAGTAAGTAATTTTGTAGAATACTTAATGTCCTTAGGTTTACTCTCAGAATGAACTTTTTTCATCTCATAAGATGGGATTTTGTGGAAAGACAGTTTTTAATGAAAGTGTTACATATTCCTGTAATATTTTTCTTATGCTAGGGCTTACTTATCTTCATGTTTAGTGTTGCAATTTTGCCATAAATTGATAATCAGGTGAACAGCTAAAAATCTGAAGTGTTCATAGATGACAATATTGCAGCTAATGACTTAATTTTGAACTACAAGTTTATCTTACCAAGTCTAATAAATTTATTTGCATTTTATACTGTTGAGTTATACATTTGAAATTTCAAGTGGTGTTTTCTCAGTTCTAATTTTGAACAAGTTTAGCAAACAATTGTGCTGAGAACTAGTTTTAGGTGATTAAAAGCCAAGATCTTTTCGTTTATTCAGTTGTGTCTGTGACAGTACCACTCTTGAACAGAGTGCTTAAGGCAACTCTCATTGTCTACTGATTTGGTTCTGTGGAGCTACAGTATTTTTCTACCTTATCCCCTTTCAAAAGATAAAACCATGCAGATTTTTTTCAATATACACAGCAATGTAGCTGTTAGTGCTTGGCTTTCCATGTTTAATTCTCTTTTAATATAAATTTAAGATGAATTTGCAGGTAATGAATTCCTGCAAAAACGAGACACAAACATAGATGTGTGTGAGACAATGCCCACCTTAGCAAGTGCAGTGTAAAGGTAAAAAAAGAAATGAGATTGCAATTTGGGAGATAATTCACATCTTACTGCTCTTGTCATGGTCCTCATCTAACCAAACATTTTATATGTGCATCTCGGAAATTTATTTTTAGCTAAACTTGGGTATTTCAGTGTGCTTTAAACAGGGGGAACTTGTAAAAGCTGCACAGCAAACGTCTTGAGAAGGAAGTCCTTTTTCAGCTGTCCTCGATTTTTAGTGGCTTACATGTGTATTAGTGAATCATATTTTTGTGGCTTTTATAAATAAACTTTTTTAAATAGAGGAGGTTAACACTCACAGCATTACAGTCCACAGTATTAAATTTGTAGTCATTGAAGTCTTTATTTTGTAAGTCAGATATAAAAAAACCCAACATACCCCATCTTAAATGATATTTAAGGAGCCTGAGTTTAAACATAAACCAAAATTCCTGCTTTTGTTTTTCAGTGCTTGATGTGAAACAATGCATGCACAGAGAATTCACAGAAGTCTTAAATGTGTATTAGCAAGTAGAATTTGAAACTGTTTTTTAGATGGCCCAGTTTCAGAAGCAGACTAAAATTTGGCCTCTTAGTCACTTGATAGTAACTGTTGTATGGCCAAAGCAGATGGACTGCTCCATGCACAGCAATTTTTCTTGTCTCTCTGATGTCTTGCCCTTAATCTTTCACCACTTGTACACCACATGCACCAGACAAAGCATCCATCAATGCACTTAGTCATAACCAGATAAGTGAGATGAAAATTCCTGACTTCAGCTCTATTTTCTTAGCAAAATTTTTGTGTATAAACAGATGCTGGCGGTTCTTGTTCAACTCTTCTCTTAAAGCATTTTGCCCAGCATAGGCATTAAAATCATACTGCTGTTATTATTGACACATGCAAGTCACACACTGAGCACTAATGAAAAGCAGTCCAATCACTTTTGAATTCTGCATGCTGTCATAATTGTAATTATATTCTTTGCATCGTGCAAGTGAAATTGGAATAAATAGGATCCTTACTGGGATGGATATTATAGACAGTTTCTATTCTTGTGCTTTTCTTTCTCTTTGAGGGTTCCTCAAACATCTCATCTAACGGATTTGACAGAAATAGCAACACATTCACTTTTTCATTAGCAACAAATTCTCTTATTAAATAGTTTGAAAATTGAATAATACAGAGCTTAGATCCACTGTCCTTATAAAGTAAATGATGTGGGTAGTTTTCCATCTTCAAAAGTAGTTTTATGTGTGAATATATTTGAACATCTGTCCACATGCCTTTGTGGTATGAGTGCATCTACCCAGTCAAGTCAGAATTTTTGTCTTATTCTCTCTTCTTATTCAATGCATAAAGATAATGATGGTTGCTCATTTTATTAAGTCTTCTCATCATTTTGGTATCTATCTCAGGATTGATAGCTGTGTGATAATCTGAGACTGGTGAGCCTTTCTCCTCTAGCTGAGGAGATCTATGTGTTTGAAAGCTGAACTGATGCTTGGCTGTGACAATGACCAGAGATTTCTCTTTCTGGCCCTGGCCAGAAAGAGAAATCTCTGGTCATTGTCACAGCCCTGGCCCTCTGTGTGCTGGTGTTTGAACCAGTTTATGCATGGCAATGTGGCTTTGGTGCCTCACTGGTGAAGGAGACTCTGGGGTTCAGAAAGGTAGAACCAAAGCAGAATTGCTGATGTCTTGCAGTGTTTTAAGAAGGTGACTGATCATGGACTTACAGAAACAGCACCTCAGTTTGCACAGTTAAAGTTCAAAATTGTGATTTGTTTTTCCTGTATAGAATGGGAATAGGATTTAAGATTTTGATTTCTTATTTTCAGTATTATTGGTTTTAGGTCCTCTTTAGTTTTTAATCAAGTATATTAGAAATTTTAATTTTACAATGACCTAGAAAGAGTGCTGGAGAAAAATACTGGAGAACCAAGATCCTTTGTTCAGTTCACTTGGACATTGGATTTCCCATGAAACAGTCCTGCTGCAGTGCTGTATGTACCATACTGTTTCATTCAATGATTGCATCAAAATCTGTCATGAGACTCTGAGCTCCTCTGTAATCAGAAAGCAATCAAGTAAATCTGCATCACTGGCTCTGCCAATTTTTTGCACCCTTTGCATCTGAAGAAGAGCCTGCTGGAGGTCATGCACATTTTTATGAGGCATCATAATGTAGGAGATGCACAGAAACAGTTTTGTATCTGGAAGAGTGGTTCAGCAGCACCTGTTCACATGGAGGACTCAGTACCACCTAAAATAATTTTGAGTACATGGGATTTATTTCCTGGATATTAGTCACAGTCCACACATACAACCAGCTAAAAATTAAACTCACTAATTTTACAGGAATCCTAAAAGATCTTGTACATATGTCTGCTCCACTTGAGAGTCTTTCAGAATCTTCCTCAGATCTTTTTGTTTCCAAAATTTGCCTTGCAGAGTGACCTGAGATGGTGCCTGGTTCACTTCACCCTAATATGCTCAACATGGGGAAAGAATTCACTCAAGTAACAGGGCAGAGCTTCCTTTGGATTTGCCTAACAATCCTCATACTGAGGGCATATGTTGGGTGAAAGGTTCTTCACATTGGCTTCTTCAAATGTTTGGTTTTATACAAAAAATAATGAATTAAGCTATCAAAAAGAGTCTAAATACCTTTAAGACTTATTTTGTCATGGCTTTCTCTCAATTGTTTAAGAACCCTAATATAGAAAAGAGTTTGATTATGCTGCAATTTATGAATACATTTTCTAGCACTAAACTTATTTTCTGCTCTTGAATATATGTGCTTTTTGTACAAGCTCAGCACAACTGAAAATTGCTACCCTTGATCACTTTGTATGTGGGTTAAAAGATTTTCTCCAAAAGGTAATATTGACAGTTTTGAGGATATTTCTGTAATCATCTCCTATAGCTCTTCTGATAGGCTATTCATGATTTTATTTTAGAGTTTTGTCTTAAAACACAAATGTTCAAAATATATAGCTCACTCCTAAAATATGCTCAAAAAAGGAAAGCTTAAATACTGTCCTCTTGATGCCTCAAAGACAGAAACCTTGCACAATGCCTGTTAAAGGACATCTGGCATCAGAGAGAAATGAGGAAAGGTGAGAGGATTCAGTCTGTAATTGGATACTGAACTGGCAGAACTTTAATTGTTTAAACTGGAATTATTTTACTTTGCTGCTGTTTTGTAATTGCTGTAGATTTTCTCATATCTCAAACATGACCGGTGGCACTCTGGAGTGCTGCATTTTTTGGGACCCAGTGTGCCCAGAATAGATTCTCTTGTACTGATACCAGATGCCAACACCTTTCTGACTTGTCCTGTTTCATACTAAAAGCTCCAGGTTGATCAGCTGCCTTTAAGCATTCCCATTCTGCACAAACATTGCACTCCTTGCTCTTGTATTAGACTGGGATGCCTGACAGCACCAGTGCTGTTTTGTCTGGCATTTATACAGCAAGGCATTTAACTTGACCAAAGTTTGGTTGGGTTTGCGTGGGTTGGTTCATTGCCTTTCTTCTCCTCTGTGACTGTAGGGAAGACATTGATTTGGGGAGAGACAGAATCCTTGTCCAAATGTGCTTGGTACATGGGATGAATTGTAGGGGGCAGATCTCCAGCTGAGGATTTGCTCATTGGAATCTTGATGATATACAGACAACTTTGCTGATGCTTTTGGGTTAGCTTTGATCCAAATTCTTAGCTCATGCGACATCAACACTTATTTTTCATTTTCACATCAACTGTTATGTTTTCACTCCAACTCCCTGACAGCTTTAGACTGTCTGGTTATGCTATAGGAGGAATGAAAATAGCAGCTTTATCATGGACAGAATATCACTGGTACTGTCTCCTACTGCTTTTCCTGTTTCTTTTGGAATGGAGGACCTATTTCAATGGTTTTTAGGAGGTTGATGGGCCCCAGATATCTTTGGGGAATTAATAATAAAACACAGAAAATATAGCCTGTCTTGGAAACTTAGGAGAAAGCTGGTTTTTTATATGAAAAGATGCCTTCTCTTGTAAATTTGAATCCTTCTGTCTTGCTGTACTAAAGTAGGTTTGCTCAGACCAATAGGAGGAATTGTATTTGGAACATAGATTAAAATAGACTGATTTAAAGTGCATGAAGCCTTTCTATAATTTTTACCAGAAAAGGAATGAAAGATGTTTCTGCATACTTTTAATTTTCTTTTACATGCTGGACCATTATAATTTTATGAGCATTCATGAAACTGTATTTTGCTTATTGTTACTTTTGAGCAGAAGTTTGCCTGGAATAAACAGAAGTGTCATTTGGACTACAAAAAGATCAAAGATTTAAGAACTGGTCTGCTGCATATACTTAACAGGTATACAGATAGTTAAAAGCTATAAAACTATTGGAATGCATCAAGTTTTATAGAACTTTAACTTATTTGAACATATTCTGAAAGTCCTGTGGATGAGGAAATGCTTTCAGTCAGTTGAATCCATTCCATTTATGAATGGAGCAGAATGACAAAAAGTCTTTTGGATATAGTTAGTGCCCCAGGATTGTAAGTACAAAGTAGTCAAAGTATTGTGTTGCAAAAGGTTGTCAATTAAGTTTTTTAATTAAGTTTTTTTATTATGTTTTTAATAAAATTTATTTTTATTAAGTTTTAATTTGCCAAACTAACCAAGGAAAAACTAATAGTTTTTACTATGAATAAAAGGCTTTAATAATCAGAGGTCTCAGTGTTTAGGTAAATTTCTAAAGGTTTGTTTCTCATTCCTCTATCTGTAGATGTTCAGCATATATAAAATATTTCTTAATGATTTAAAGGAATATGGTCTAAAAAAAATGCTTACTGAAAACCAACTTGCTTAGAATGAGTTCCCAGGGATGGGAGGTGTAAAGAAGCTTTTGAAGCTTTGAAAATCATAGCAGATGAGGAAAATGAAATCTCAGATGCTGTGATGAGGAGTATGAAACCTCAGATGCTGTGATGAGGGATACCTGTAACAGCACTGTGGACAGGCCAAGCAGCCTGTGCTGGCCATTCCAGTAATTAAACTTTACTGCTGCTAAATATGGATCAGTACAGAAGCAGTTAATTAACATATCTCTGCTTGGCACTGTGTTGTTCTGCCTCTCATGAAAAGGAATGGGTGGCTTGTGTTGAGCTATGAATATCTTATTAATTTCCTGTGTGAAAAATCTCAAAATATTTGGTAGTTCAGATGTAGGAATACTGATTTTCTGCTTACTTAAGCTGCTGTGTCTAACAGTTCTCAGTCAATGTGGATGTTTCAGTGATGCAGTGCTTTCCAGCCAGACTCTCCTGTGGAAATATCTTTTTAAAAGGGCAAATGAGATGTTATGAAATGTTTTTCATAGTCAACTTCAGACATGGACTCTTTTGTGTTGGAGCCACACAAAATAATTGTTCATATAAAGATGTTTGTTTTATGGAAATGAGTTTTACGTTTTGAAACTTGTGGGTTCAAAGGGCATAATTTCTGCATTATTGTAGAGAAGTCTTCTTGCTTTTGAGTGAGATGAATGTTTGCCTCTCACAGTTGTTAAACTGAACCTGTGCATGTAAAGGCTTTGTGTTGATTCCTTCCACCACTGTTAGTTTAAAAGGCCTGGATGGAGAAAGCTCTTTTCAAGATAGCAAGTCCCAGTAAAAATGTTCAGCATTGTGTTTATTTGAAGAAGAGTCAGATTGGTTTGCTAGTAGATTAATTTTTTTTTAATCTTCCTCAAGCTAGGTTCTTTAGAAACTAAATGCAAGGCTTTCTAAATCGCAGTGATATGTTCCTGTTTACAAATCTTATTCTTGTGAAACCAGGCACTGCTTCACTTCTTAAGAGCTCTCTCCTTTTCTGTCTGGAAGAAAATCATTTCAGTACCAAATAGGGAACCATGACTTTGAGTTACCTGGCTCTGTTTTACAGCATCTCATCAATACCTTTTGCTAGCAATAAGCTGGGGATTTTAATTGTGCTTGTTGGTTCTTTTTGAATGTCGTGTGTCAGTTTTCATGGTGACTTATTTCTTCCAGGGAAGGCAGTCTGCAATTGAGTATTTTCACACAGGACTGCAACAGGATTGAGCTTAATTTCTGTATTGAGCACAATTTGGTAGCCAAGCACTTGCTGGGATTAGTACTCTTTAATTGCTGATTTCATACTTAATAGCTGAACAGTAGATTGTCTAGGCAGTGCCATTTAGCTCGGAGTGAGCTATCATATATAGCATTTGTTTGGGATATAAAACTAAAGACTGTGGATCTGACGTCCCATTTAGATTGCTAGTAAAGATTAAAACTTCCATCTTGAAACTTCTATCTTGACTGGGCTTTGTTCTACGAATTATCTGGAGAAATAATACTGAAGATAATTACATTTCCTACAGCTGTTTCTTTAAAGATTATCCAAATGCATTAGCGCACCTGTAAAACCAAATAAAATTAAGTTAAATATGCTGCAACTAATATACATTTCCCCACTTAAGATAAAGTGCAGAAGACAATAGAAATGGAAAACGAGTGCATTCTGGCTCTAGATGAAAATGCTGCTCTTGAACTGTTTCCAGAACAACATGTACTTGGATCAGTATTAAAGGGAACTATTGTGCATGTCTAAGCCAAATGACCTAGTGCAGTGATAGTGCACAGCAGATTTCACAGTTACACAAATACCTAAACTGGTTCTGTTCTAGTCTGTAAAACAAGTAAATTAGAGTTTAAGCTAAAAGGAAAGGAAAACTGTCTGCCTTAAGTATTTTTGTTCTGAAATTGACTGCAGTAGCTGCTCTGTTATTGTTAGAGGGAAGTGTGCTACTAACTTAATGATTCCAGGAACCAAGACGTGTGACATGCTCCTCTATTTGACATTAAAGAGCTCCTCAAAGCTGCTTTGTTATCCTCACAGTGCCTTTAGGTAAAAATGGCAATAGGCTTCCACTTTATTTCAGTCCTTTAAGTAATACTTAGCAATGAACAGATCTTTCCTCCACTAAAATGAATACCAATAGGAAGATCATGGCAAATGCTGGCAACAGGAAATATTTTTCAAGGAAGTGAAAAAGACTGTTGTCTCATTTCTGCTTTCATTTCATTTATCTCCATCTTTCACATTGCTTTGCTTGTTTTAATTTCCTTTCTCTGTCAGCCACTATTTTTGCTCTGTACTCATGCATGCAGTGGTTTGTCAAAGAGTGTTTTAATCTGTATGAATCACTGAAGAATTAAACACTTATGTCACCAAGAGAAGAACATGAAATTTCATACCTTCTTTTAAAGAAGGCTTGTTAATAAATGAGCACAATGTTGCTGTCAGTAGAAAATCTTAAGCACCCATTTTGTACTTTAGCACTAGATTTTTGTCCAACTGCAAGTTTATATAACTACCTGTAACTTAAAACATTAGTAATTGAGAATGTTTTCCTTTACATGGATTACAGAATGAAAAAGGAGGAAAGTAAGCTTGACATCGATAAACACATCTATATTTATATATATAATTAGTGCTTGCTGCAAAAAAAAAATGGATCAAACACCAATATGATCTAGAGCAAATTTAAAGTCTTGAAAGTGTTACAGGATGTATAGAGTTGTGTAGAGGACTTGCTGTTTTGTGCAGAGCTACCTTGAACGGGTTAGAAAGGCTGCAGGTCTGCTCACAAACAGAGCAGTCATATTTGTCACAAAATCAGCAAAGATGGTATCAATGATGACAGTTTTTGGCCTCATCTTTACTCCAGGCAAGTATTTGTTTACTGTCAGAATTTTCACCTTATTTTTCTTTGCTTTCCTTCTGGTTTTCCTTCTGCATTGTTCTGATTTTATAACTCTGAGTGAAGGAATAAATGATTCAAGTATTAAAAGCTCCTTTTATTTTTTTTTTATTGTGAAGCTTAACCAGTCTTTTCAAGCAATAATTCTTAAGAAATTACATCCTAGAGTATTATATTTTGTTTTAGTTTGATATTTTAACATGAAATTTTTACAAAATAATGTTTTTAAAATGTAATAAGCTTTTGCACAATACTCTCAACTAGGTTCACCTGATGAAGGGATTTTTTTCAACATCAATACTGGAGGATAATAAAAATGAGGATTTTTTTACACATTTTATTCCTTTCCATTGTCTTCTGTCTTAATCCCCTCATTTGTTTTCCATTAATGATCTGAAGCAGCCTTTCCCTGACTCAAAACAATCTTGAGCTTTAACTGTCTGGCTCTGACAAGAAATAGGAAACAAAATGTTTAGCTTTTGCTGTTCTGCAGAGTCCCCCAAAAGCAGTACAAGTGCATTTTGAAATATGACTGCTCTGTCAACACATAGGATTTTGTTATTATGATTTCAAATGTTACAGCAATGTTTTTGTTAATCCTTTGTCTTCTTTTCTCACTCACATTATCTCCTAATATTTTGTAAAGAAACAACACAAACAAGAAGTATTTAATTTGTCGTGGAATTTAAACTTTTGGAATGGCTCAAAAATCTAAGTGATAATCTTATATTTATTATATGGCTTTTTGAAACTTTCTGGAATGCTTGGTGACCTTTTACTGTAACAATATTTAATACAAGTAGCATTTAGTACTCAGATTTGGAATGTTTTTAACTCTAAAGAGAACCACTTGCTTAGGTCAGAGTAGTAGTCATCAGTTTTGTCATTGGGCAAACTTACACTTTGTAATTTTTTTTCACAGAAGTGGCATCGTGTTTTCCATACTACACTAATTTAAAGTTACCATTGTTTGTATACATTATACTAGAATACAGTTATAGTTATCCACACCCTTCAATAGTAAAAAGGCAAACATCACTTGTCTTCCACAATAAATATTTTATATCTCTTACCTGCAAAAAAATGGTTTTCCTTTCATGTAGGGTCAAAACTTTTGGTCAGGAGATTATATTTTGGCTGAAAGAATTGTGTTATGCTGGTTTGTTACACAAACTCATGCTGATATGAATTTATCCATTATTTGTACAAATATGCCATGAACATACATCCTCAGGTAACCCATGGGATATTAAACCTGTCTAGCCATGCTGGTATAATGTTTTACCTCCTGTACTTAGCTGTAATGAAAAACAAGGTTGTAATACTTGAGTAGAGAATGGCTGTTTTAATGTTCAGTCTCACTTACAATGTTCTATAATGCATTGCTCTGTGGAATATTGATATCTTCTGAACTTCTAATAGCTTAATAAATGTGAAATTTCATTCTCTGTGGCCAGAAAAGGGCATAATATAACTCCTATTGTTCAATTTTAACTGTAATGTGTTCCTAGTTCTGTTTATAGCCTTTGCATCATGACTCTGACCATGGAAATTATTAAATTATTAATCCCCAAACCTGTAAGCTTTGCTTTTAGGATTTACTGATCTAAGAGACTATGCTGGCCAGTAAAAAGGGTTTTTTGTAATGGTATATTTACAACCTTTTAATTACAATGAAAATATGAGATTGCTATCTCAAATAAATATCACTTGTTCATCTAGAAAACAAAAAAGTGTAGTTTTTCTGAAATAATATATACAGTTGTTAAACTTGTGCAGATACTTTTAACACTGGAACAAATATTTATACTGAACTGGAGTTAATACCTTTAGTCCCTTATTAGAATTTTATAGGCATTGCAATTTACCAAGTAAGGGAAATCTAAAAATATCAGAAACTGCACCTACTTGGGTATTATTTCTGTATGAAAGTACAGTATACACCATTTTGCATTTAATACTGTCTTGCCTAGCAGTCTGATTTTTGACTGTTGTTGTGATCTGTTTTATGTAACTTATGGCAAGTTTACATATTTTCATGACTGTTAATACTAAATTCTATACTCGCAAAAGGTTTAGGAGTCCTTTACAAGGAAATATCCAATGCCATGTGGTCATTTTGACAATTTATGAAACGGAAAAGGAGGAAAATAAACAGCAGCAAGGCTGACAGAGTTCAAGAAGGGTTTGGACAAGACTCTTGGGCACACTGAGTGACTCCTGGGGATGGTGCTGTGCAGGGCCAGGAGCTGGACATGGTGATCCTCGACGACCCTTCCAACTGAGCCTATTCTGGGATCTGTTTAGTGAAATATCCATGTTTCAGTACTTAATTCTCTTGATACCATACATGGCTGGAAGTGTATTTATGTTTCCCTTCATTTAAAACAGTTCACAAAATGAAGAACTGGCATAAAAAACTTCAGACTCAAATCCTTATTTTTAAAAAAGGAAACCGTAGGGGAAACAAACTCAAGTGGGAATTTAGCAGGATATTACTTGTAAATCCCACTATTGTGTCATCATCCCTGCCTATTATCACTGCCCACTGGGGCGTTTTGTGCTCTTTTAAGTGACACAGATGCAATTGGCTAAGTTATACTTTGTGTTAACGTCATGTTCCCTAACCTGCAAGAGTTCATAGTTCATTCTTTTCTTTCCTATGGTGAAAGACTTAGCTTATGTGCAATGTCTTTTGGGCTATACATCAGCAAAACAACTTTACAAGTGAATAAAATAGAGTGACAAAAGGTAAGTTAGTTGTGTAACACTTCAGAGGAGCAAGGATGAAATCCAGGAATTCTAGCCTGCAGTCAGCCCAACTTAGCTGTGAACAGACCTTGTTACATTTATTCCATACATTACTTCTAGAGTTGAGAACTTAAATTACTTATTTTCACATAATGCTGGTGTAAAAAGAGCCACTGAATAGCTGAGACTTCTGTTAACTAAATAGCATTTACTTAGGGCTTTTTTTTTTATTTTTAGTGTGACTACTGAAATTAGCCTTGCTGAGGACTCAGCTGCTTGGTCTTGTCCAGCAATAGCTCAGTGAAACCTTTACAGGCTTTGGGCTTTATCTTTACAGTAATTAGCTAGTGTAAATTTAAATATGTGAGAGAAATAGTCATATATTAACAGGTTTACTTGGCACAGGCAACTAGGGAAGTATAGTCAAAGCAGTATGTGCATCTTTTTCAGACTTTGCTTTGTCTCCATAGATTATTTTTCTGGTTAAAAAAATGAAGAATCTTCCAAAAAGCTGTTCAGTGCACACAGATTAAACACCAGCTCTGAATTTAGTTCTCCAGAGGAATTTTGTTGGTTGTGAAGAGAAAGCCTGTGACTCCCCTGTCTTTAAAATCTGATTTAGCCAGACAATGCAGATGTCTAAAACGGAATAGTGTTGCATAGAGCCCAAAACAAAACCTCTAAAGCTTGTGCTTTATATTCAGATTTTAGTGTGATAAGTGTGCATCAATCAAACTCTCTAAATAGAGTTAAAAATACCCATCAGGTCATCCTGCCAAAAGTCCTTACTCATATTTATTAAACAGTTATGTGAATTATGTATTTAATAATCAAAGTATCAGCTTTAAAAGACAGACAGTAGTAATGAGGAAAATAAGTAAGTGGTGGTGTACCTATAACACAAAATGGGTAGGTCATGAGAGAGGATTTTTAACTGTGGAAAATGTGAAAAGTGAAAACAAAACCTGCCAGTGATTTTTAATATCAAAGAATTTAGATCAAAACTAAACACAGACTTTGAGGGGTATGTGAAACCAAATGTGCTTCAGATTGTGTAAAAGGCAATTATTGCACTTAGAATTGAGCTACAAACTTTAGCAACCAGTTAACTGGTGTTAGCCAGTGCTGTTGTCTTTTGACATTTTATATTGCCTTACACTCTCAAAATTTAGGTTATGTGAATTAAGGACAAATGTTTTGTTAATTTGGAACCAGCAACCAAGCTTGAGATCCTTAATTTCTCTCACCTCTATACGTGTGGGTGGCCAGTGATTTCACACTCAGTTTTCTGGTCCTGCAAGCTGTAGGAAGCCATCTCTGAAAGAATTGATTCCAGTTGGCTGCTACAAGTGTTTGCTTTTGTCTTGCATCAAAAGATGTCCAAGTTACTGTTAGTGGCATGTCTTTAGAATATCTTGCCATCTGCTGCACAGGACTATACGTTTGCTGGTTTTTCCAAATTTGAGCGTTGACTAATTAGGACCATGGAAAAAATTAAACAAAAGTTGAGAAGGGAAAAAGTAATGGGACAGCTGAAAAGAATCACTGGCATTCCAATACACTCTTTAAATAAACACAAGCTGTTTCATGCACTGTACTTGTTTCGAGCCTTACTTTTCTGTCTGTAGTATACAACTTTTATCTAGGGGATCATATCTATTTTTGCCAAAACATTTAGAGAAATTAGAAGTGTTCTACTATAAAGGCTCTGAAAATGTAACCTGACATTATAACACAACTAGGAGCTCCATCACAAGCAAAATACTAGAAATGTGACTTTTAAAAAAAAATTTCTTCCCTTCTAGTTTCTTGAAAATGAGAATATTACACTCTGAAGAGGTTTTAGGGAAATGCTTGAGAGGTAGATGTCTCAAAGGGCTGGTAGCATCATTTCACCCTTATTGCTGTCCATTTGATCCCAGGATCACCATTATTGTGAGAGGTGAACTGTGATGTTTCTCTAGGGGATAAAGCATCACCAGGTGAATCTGGAACCTGAGCTCTAAAGAATGAGACTTGTTCTTTGCTATGTGTAATCCTCATTAAAATCTTCTGTTTATTGCTCTTTCTGCATTTAATGAGAGTTCTCTTTGTGGTGCATAGGGCTGTCTGCTCTGAGCCAATCCATCCAAGGAGCCTAGGAAGTACTCCCAAGAGTCAACTTTGGCACCTGATGTCATCAGTTAAAAGTGAGCTAGGAAGTCTCCTCAGTTTGCCCCAAAGTCAGTGAAGTTAAAAAATACACTTGGGAAATTTCCATGTAATAGCTGTTTATTTAATTGGTATGTACAATAAAAATGCAATTAGACCTGGGAGATCAAACAACCTTTAAAAAACCCCAACACAACCCCCCCAACAACAATGGCTAACAAACAGGGGGGTTTTAAATTCTTTTTTTAAATTCTTGTCTTTTCTGTTTAGAAACCCCAATGATCAGCTAGAGCTTTGCTGTAAAGGGACAGCTCTGTGTTTGAACAGCTTCATCCAGCCCTGCAGTACCAAGGTCTTTGGCATCCAATGGTTTTGGTGTAAGAGCTTCTACTGGAGATACTCATTCAAAAACTCATTATCCAGTCAACATATTCAGCTTAAAACAGAGGTTTAAAAAATCACATGGTTTGAATATTCTTCTAAATGTAAAGGTAAACATAAATGCTGGAGGACTTCTTGATTCAGAACTAGAATGTTTTGCAGTGAAGTTAGGCAAATCCAAATTCTGATTAGAGAGTTACATCTACTGAAATAATATGGGTTCTGAGGTTTTATGCTAATATTTAAAACACTTAGAATATTTACATTGTGCAAGTAATCCAGATCTCAGAATTCCTGGCTTGAAATCTGTGTAAGTCTATGAATGTGAATACAAATAATCCACTTTCATGTTATTTTAAAAAGTATGCTCTCTGCTTGTTTTCAGGGGTCTACCCTAATGTGAACTTAAATAAGACTTTTACCTAGTTTTCCCTTCTTGCTTTAAGAATTCATGTTCTCTGTAAGTGTCCATGCCTAATACAACCATTCCATAATTTTTAAAATATGTCTGACATAACAAAACCATCATAACATATATTTAATATGGGTTACAAACATAACTATTGTTTTCCTCTCTGTAATAGAGCTTTCTTGGCTTTCTTCTAATCTTTTCCAGAAGGCCAACATGTTTTATATGAAAACAAAGTTGGAATCATAAGCATCTGATTTTTTTTTTTAACATCTCCTTAGACGATAAAACCTTGATTTTTCATTCTCACTCTGCAAGGTGAAGTTTGTGAGTGTGGCCAGGGTACAGCTGCTGTGTGGGTGAGGGAACAAGGCACTGGTGTGGCTGAAAGCAGAGGGTGTTGTGCACACACTGCATTAGGTGATGCTGGCAACATGTGTTCCTTTAACCTCTTTCTGTCACCTTGCACCTGTGACTTCAGAGTCAATGTCTCTCCTTTTTCTCTCCTCCCCTCTCTCTTCCTTCTGCTTTTCCCCCTCACACTTCTGCAAATCTTTTTCCCAAACAAGTATAATGCTTCATTCGTACAGTTACAAAACTTTCTTTGTAGTCCATTAATTTTTGATATTTAATGTTCTTCTTTTCATTGTAATATCTTACTTAAACCAGAATTTACGGAATAATCAAGATACATTGTCGTTACTGGTAAAGCATACAACAGCCTGCTTTGCTGATGCGTGTTTAAGATGAAAAAAATTTCTGGAAAAATGTTTCCTCCCTTTTAGCAATGAGGCTCCTCACAATCTTTGCACCTCAAAGACATTTCCTCACTTAAATTTCAAGTTATTAGTAATACAGTATATTTTGCTTAATAAAAACACCTCGTGTAGTAGAGTACAGTAAAAGTACAAATTTTGAATGCCACCACAGATATACTAAGATTGATATTCAGGAAATAAGTTATCTGAAATGCTTGAGTCCAGTGGTCTTTCTTAGGACTTCACCCAGTGCAGCTGTAATGGGCATAGGTCTTTAGGATATCACAAAGATGAAAATCATAATCACATCTATTC
Organism: Vireo altiloquus; assembly: GCA_013396875.1. Taxonomy (NCBI): domain Eukaryota; kingdom Metazoa; phylum Chordata; class Aves; order Passeriformes; family Vireonidae; genus Vireo; species Vireo altiloquus. Next base: position 32,372 of record VZRF01002976.1, on the reverse strand, counting down.
CTTAATGTGCTTGGAAGTCTTGCAATTTGGCAGTAAATTATATGTATCTATGTGTACTGGCCAATTTTTACCTAATTATATCCTTATTTTTTGAAGTGTTAACTATAGCTCAAAATTATCTTGGGGGCTTATGGCAAGGAAAACAATTGACTTGGCCATGAAACAGCAATGTGGAAGTGTTTTAATTGCAGATTATTCTGAAAGCCTTTGCTTAAATGAAGTTTGTGTTCTACCTCTTTCTGAATATTGTACTTAACTACTTGTATACAAGTTTTGTTTGTAATATGCTTGAAGAATTAATTTTGAAGCATAGGACAATTCCACAAGTGAATTCTGGCTTTTTCATATAAGCTTGTTCCTCTAGCAGTGCAATCTCACTTATTGCAAAAGAAAATCAAAACGTAAGGAGTGGTGCAGTCTTACTTTGGGGCTGGTGTGAATACAGCTTCCCTTATCCAAGCGGTGCTGAGGTGCTGTGTTAATTTGGTGTTAATTGGGGTAGAAGCACTCTGTGGTCGCTGTGGCTGCAGTCTCGTCCTGCCCTGGGTGCTGCCCCGGTGCCAGTCAGTCTCCTCGTGGGTGCAGGAGGGCACACTTGCCTTACTCGCACAGACTGGTGCTGCAGCACCTACAGGGATTCTGTCTGAGCGTCAAGCACTTGCAGTTGGCTGCCGAGGAACTTTTGAACTATTTTAACACCTTTGAAAATGATGGCGTGCTCATTTGTTTGCTGGAGATGATTGTGAGCGTTCTTGTTGATGCAGACGACATCTGAAAAGTGACGAGCACCACAAACAACAAAGATTTCCTGACACTGTAATATTCAGCTTTGTCACGCCTAACAGTCCAGCAGCCTTTTAACAGCCCACCCAGTTCTTCACATGCACAAAGAACCTCTGCACTTCTAAAGTTGGTATATTGATACCAGATTGCTGAGTGCCTTTGAACAGCCTGTTGGCAGAGCTGTAAGGCTCAGGTATGCTCAGCTCACTCTCCACAGCTTGTAAACCTCCAAGCATAACGAATCCCTTACTGGCGCACAATTTACAGAGTTTTGAACTGAACTACGGATTATAGGCATTTCAGTTTATAGTTAATACATTATAAATCTACAAATGGAAAATAGGTACTTGCAAGAGTTACTTTTTCATTTCTGCTTGTAATATACACGTGGTATTGACGACATTGTGATATCGAAATGCATAGTTTAGACTGAAAATCCGTTTTGCGGAATCAATTTTACCGTTTCACAACTTATTTGAAATAGTTTTGCAAACACATTTAAAACACAGGAGGAAAACACACAGGAGGAAAACCTAGCATGACTATAAATCACGGAGGATTAGGACTTGAGAGAACATACCTTGAGAATTAGGTAAGAACAATATCAAATTATTATTTTTCTCTTGAAAATATATTCCGCAGTTAAAGTTACCACAAAGATTGGTTCTACGTACTGCAGGATCCATCTCGAACTTGTTACTAGTGAACGTCATCTCAAACTTGTTACCAGTGAATGTGTATCTCCCTCGGCTGTGAGATTACTTAACTAACCAGTACTACAGTGTTAGCAGCTCTCATTCAAGACTGGAAATACGTGACCATTTTTTAATGTGGTTTCCTGCTCTGGTGCCCGTTGTGTCTGGAGGCGTGTCCGCCTTGTCCTTCGCACGCCGAGGTGGCCGTGTGCCCTCTGCCGCCGGGGCCGTGCGCCCGCCGGGGCCGTGTGCCCGCCGGGGCCGTGTGCCCGCCGGGGCCGTGTGCCCGCCGGGGCCGTGTGCCCGTGCCCGGTGCGGTGTGAGCGCCGCGGCCTCGCTGTGCAGTGCCCGGCTCGGCCCGCAGGGGGCTCGGGGCGGCAGCGGCAGCGCGAACCGGCACAGGGGGAGGACGGGAGCGCTCACCCTGCTCCTCTCCGGGCTCCCTTGTTCCTGCCATCCTTTTCCTGCTGCCTGCTTCTGTGCAAGCTTATTCTTTGAATTGTTGCCTGAACAGCCTTCTGAAACGTATATAAATTTTTGGAGCAAAGCATCAAGAAATCATCCGTAAAGATAGCATCTGCCTTGTGTTGTAGCCATTTAAAAGGTGGATATGCTGACACTAGTTTCCTTTAAATCTATATTGAGATTTTAGAAAGTAAGCGGAGTAATTTCTAGAATAAAAAATAGTGAAAATAAAATAATAGGTATTGGTAACACCTGTTAATTCTTTCAATACTACAGTTACTAAAAGTGCAAGAATGGGGAAAATATATACCAGTTTAATTTGATGATCTCCCTTAGTGAGATAAATGAGCACACTGAGATGTGCCCTACAGCCATAATCTACCTTATTGCTTACGGAGTAGGTCAGCTAAGGAGTTACACCAAAACACTTGTAAACTGCTGTTATGCCATAGGAATAAGACATTTAGAAAATGCCTATTAAAATCCTTCCCTATACATGTCCCATCTATAATAGTGTTCCATCCAAGAAGAGCTTCTAAATAACACTTCAGTTTCCTGTGGTCTGAATATGATTATTTTTTTTCCTAGAACAGTTTAGCAGTGTTTCCTTGGTGTTGAGAGAGAAAAATGAGTCCAGTAGGCTCAAAAGGTTATCAAATAACCTCATGTAACACTGTGCTTGTTTTACTGTCCTTATTTCTACTTCTAATTTTCTCCTTTCCTATTCCTTTTCTACTTAGAGAGCATTACAAGATATTCATACAAAAAACACCCTGACCATGAGATTAACAGCCCAGTTTTAATAAATTTCTTCTGAACAGTGTTGTCTCAGACACAAATTTAAACTTGCAGAAAATATTTAGGAAGCAAAACCGAAGAAATTCCAGGTAAAAAAATTCTAACGCTAATTTTTTTTTAAAAAAAGAAAGAAAATGTTAAAAACAAGAAGAATCTGCTGACAAACTTTCTGGTGACACCTTGTAGTTATTGTCAAGTGGCCCCATGTTCCGTGTTCCATCCTTGCTTCCTTTTGCTTCCTTTCAGGAAAAGAAGAAATACCCATTTGGACAAACTTAAGAATTTTGATTCTCAGCCCTCTCTGGAAAAAGTGCAAAAGTCAAACTCCTGCTGTTTTGTGACAAGTCTGTCATTGGTATTTAATGATTATATAATTCTATATAATTATATAATGATTATTAACCCTTAGCAGTTAATGATTATGGTCTGATAAGTAGGTTTATCCTGTCTTATACTTCCATTCGCACTGCAGTTGTATGTGTTCTGTTTCAGGAAAGATGTTTTTGGGGATTTTTTCCCCCAAAAGTGCTTCAGTCTTAAAAACTGTGATTTAAAATTTGTTTTGGAAGAGAAGCAAAACCAATATTCTCTACAGCTTTTTAAAATAAATTTTACTAAAGTGAGTCTTGCAGACAAATTTCACACAATTCTATCTGTTCCTTATTAAAATTTGTCATTGCTCTATTCAGTGCTTGTGTGGGAGTAGCCACACAGGACCAAAGCCAATTAACTGGAGTTTAAGTAGGTAGATGTAGTAAAACCTTTTTCCTTCATTTTTCTTAAGAACAGATCTTGAGCTTAAAATCATTAGTATGTCAAATTAATGTCAGTGTTACCTCCGGTGGGTTTTTTAAACACCAGCATTTTATGAGAATGCCAAAGCAATTTGGTTTGATTAGAAAACTTGGTTCCTCTCCTAAGAACATAGTTGGTGTTCCTTTTATGTACTTGGGGTTTGAACTCTTTAACAAAACATTGAGTTTTGGGGTTTTTAAAATAATTTAATAGGGCTTCAGGCTTCATTGGTGAGGATGTAGCTGCATTTGAAGACACAAGACAGCAGTTCTGCTCTCGGCCTCTTCTGACTCTTGACTGCAACGTGTGCCTTCCTCATTTTGGAGCATTTTCCTTCATGTTTCACTGCCATATCCTGTGATTTACAGCATTCCAAAACTTTCAATCTTCCCATTTTTTCCCTTCAGAAAATTTGCTCTTTATATTTGAATGTAATAATTTTTATGATAAATTTAAACATGTGATATATCTGCAGGGGCTGCAGAATTTGTGTTCCTGGCCACATTCTCTGTGTTTAGCTGTAGCATTAGATACAAATCCTGAAGAGGATTGCTGGAGGTTATGTAATGATAACTTCAAAAGTTACAACGTGACATTCTTCCAAGTACTGAGTCAGAGAAACACATTCCTGTACCAAATGCCTATTGAGTTGATAGTTCAATTTAGTGAGTCTCTGTTTACTCTTTAATCCTCACAGTGTCAGCTGGAAAACTCAGTGTTTTTCTCTAGCAGCCAAGTTAAGGGAGTTGTTTTCTTTTTAGCATTTGGTAGGTAAAAGTGAAATCAGTTTTGCAAGAAAATGTGTTTTATAATCTTGTTTGTGTTGAAATTCTATATGCTGTATATGTGTCTGTACACAAAAGAGGGCAATGTATAATGCTGAATAGGATTCTGTTGCTTAAAATTTGAGTTTTTAACAAGAAAAGATACCCTACTCATTAAATTCCAGGAGTGATCAACATCATGTTGTTTTGTAATAGTTATGAAACCAAGCAACTTACCAAAAGTTCTCAGCTTCTTGATATTGAAGCTGATTTGGAGAAAATTCTTTGAACTTGACTGTCTGTGTAAAAGTCTGCCTGGCTGTTGAGTCAGTCCTTTAAAAAATGCATGAGTCTCACAGCTGATTAGGAAACAGGAAGGCAGTTACTTTGGCAGTAGGAAATAGAGCTAATGTCATCAGCATGATCAAAACTAAGGGCAAATTTAGAATTTAAAATGTCAATACAAATTATGGTTTATTAATGAATTTTTATTTATAGCAGGCCCGTTACTTTTTGAAGAATTACTTTTCCTTTTATGGAAAAAATAAGACCCACTCAGATTAACCTTTATGTTTGGCACTTGAAAGGAGCTATGACAAAGAAATAAATTAGTTTATGTGGGGTGAACTTAAACTGAGTCAAACCAATGTCTAGTCCAAGGTCCTATCTTTAGCAGTGACCAAGAGCAGATGCTTAGGAAAGAACAAAGGAAGAGGAGAACCATTCCAAGTTCCTTGTGTATCTTTCTCCAGTCTCTGCATCTCAGAAAGTTGTGTGTTTTCTTTGTTTACTAGCTCTTGATGGGTTTTTGTTGTCCTATAATTTCGGTCACATTTTAAAAACATGGCAAATTACAGCTCCCACAAAATCCTCCAAATGGTTATTATTTTCCTAAAACGTAAGGTTACGGTTCCAAATGTTTGCATTAAACATAAATAATGGACTGTGACTGAAGGACTTGAAGATATTGCTGTGTTTCTCACATGGAGGGGCTGACAGCTGTTACTGTTGTGCATTTTATTCACCACCCAATATTTAAATGTAAGGTACAGCCTGCGTAGCAACAGAGAGTATGAGCAGAGTTCTTATTCTCTGCTTGATATCCTGGATATCCTTTTCATTCAAGGCATTTACTGCTTTGAGTCCTTTCAACTGCCATCCTAAATCTTTAATGTAATTTTTTGGTCAAAAAAGGTGCATCTTTTGCTATTAGCTGAAATTTCTTTCATGTTTTTATTTTACTCATGGCTGTGTTTTAGGAATAAAAAAATAATCCAAGCTTGTTGCACAAAGCTGCAGTTATTTTATCCACTGTAAAGCTGCACTATCGAATGCTGGACCTGATGGAACTTCAGCTGTTCAGGGGCAACATGAGCCTCAGAATGTAGTACAAAATATCTCTTTTAGGGCTCACTTAGTTGCATGCAAGCAGCTCAGAATTAATGCTTCAAGAAAGCAGAGGACTATTGTATTAGTCATTATGTTTTATAGCCTGTAAAATTTCCCAGCTGACTGATGTTTGTATTAGGAACACGGTGTGGTGGGATTAGAATATCAGACACTATTAAGCACAGAAATTATTTATATTTAGTTAATGTTTATAACTGCTCTGTTCATTTTACTGTCAGGTGTGGAAGATCCTTTATATAAAACAATAGCTACATGAGACTATACAGTAAAATGTAACTTTCTAATTAACTGATGGGCATTCTTAAAATGATATAAGATGACTTCATGATGAAAAATAGCCCGAGTGGTTTGCTTACATTATTTCATCTTGCTCCTACTAGCTTTGACCTATAAATTTGTCAGAACCTCAAATTCCAGCAGCATATTGTTGAAGCAAGAGAAGTAGCAAAACAGTTCTCCACAAAATATTCCAGAAATGGATTGTTCTGTAACAGTTTTATTTAATGTTTTGCTATGGCCATCTAGGTCTGGAAAGGGTTAGAATTAGTATAAAGTTAGGTTGCATTTTCTTCTCTATTTTGGTGTGAAGAAGAAACAATGCAAAGGGGATTTAAACAGGATGTGTAAGGAAAAGAAGAAAAATTGCCTTAGGAAAAAATAATCATAGCAATGAATTATTTTGCATGGGTTGCTTCTTGACCATCCCTGGTGGGATGAGAGGGACTGTACAAACTGAGTCACGAAGGCAAGCGTTGATGTGAACTTCGCTGAACACTTCTGGTACTTGTTTCAAATTTTGTGTAATCTAAGATAATGTTTTCCATTGACAGTAATTATATCTGTCTGAAACTGTCTCTGCAGTAGCTTAATTCCCTGATATCTTGTTTTCAGCTGTTCAGTAGAAGTTTTCTCTCTCAGCTTGCAGGTGCACTCAGAAGTTGGCATTGGTGGCTAGGAAGGGATGGAAGCAGCCTTGGCCAGACTGACAGCACAGTTCAAACACCTCCAGAGGCTCTTGCAGATTCCTGGCAGGCATTCCTGTTTGAAAATGTGCAAGTTCTTATGTTTTCTTCCACAAAAAATTTGCTTTCACACTGCTGTGTTTCTGCTTTATCATCTGTGACTTCTCTACTCAGGTTTGTTTCCAGTTTTTAAGTTTATAAATGAACAAAACAGTGACTTGTACTCTTTAGATACCTAGAAGTTACTGGAAGTCAGAAGAATGAGTAGGCAATCTAAATATTTGAGTACGTGTGTTTTGGAAGTTAAGTAAAATAATTATTGTTTCTTTTTCTGTTTTGAAAACATAAATGTATCTGACTACACTTAACGATCTCCTTCATTTTCTCAGTTTGTTGAGACATGCTGTTTTCATGTGTTCTACACTTCTGCCTCATACTTAGAAAGAAAAGAGAACCATATGTTGTGCTTTAATGGTAAATCCCAGGGATTGTCTGTGTGGTTGTAAGGGGTGTGCAGATAAGCCATGACAAAATGCCTGCCCCTATCTAAACTACATCTACTATAGAAGACATCCAGTAAGTAATTCTGTAATTCTACTAAAGAGCTGTCTCGATATCTCATGTTTTTTTAGAAACAACCTGGATTTCTTACTTTCCCATCACACAGCTAGCTTGGGCTAGGGCTCATTTTGGAGACATAGAGATAATTGTTGTAGACAAGACTGTGCAATATCAAATGGAATGAGAGAGGGCCCCCATGAATGACTACTTAAATGGGGTCCCTGAGAGCACTGAGCATTTTGTAAGGTGTATTTGCTAGGTGCTGATTGTAGCTTCACATCCTTCTGAAGGTCTGTGCAAGAGAAGAAACTGCTGCTTGTGTTAGAATCCTCTTACTTTGGCACTTAAATTGTCCATAACTGAATTTTCTCAAAGGTTTTTGATGGCAATATATCTTTATTGCCCTGGTTTCTCCTGTTCTGTGGATACAGTACTGGAAACATTTTTGGCATGTAGGAGATGTAGGGGGTGAAAACCATCTTATCTGCTAGTGTTAAACACAGTTGACTGTAAAGAAGACATAATTAAGGAGTTTTTTCTCTTTGCTCATATTTAAAGACATAGACTGGTAATATCCAGCTGAGTAAGATCTGCTCATGCTTTTTCTTATCCAGAGTGCTATGGGAAGCATAACATCTGGAAGGAATATGTGTGTCAGTAAGTCACATTTGTCCTCAGGGTTATCGAGGACCATGCAGAACACCACTAGTGTGTTGATAATTTACTTAAGGGAGCAATAGAGATAGTGAGTTGTTCTGGTAGTGACAGAAATCTGAAACGTTGAGTCTGGCAGGAAAAAACCCAATTTTTTTCTATGTTTCAGCTGTTTATTTTTTGAAGTATCTTCACATGTAAGAAATGGAGTCATAAATCATTTCGTCCTTCCTGCAGATTAAAATTTTCATCCAGATTAAAGTGACTATATAAGGAAAGAATTCAAGAGTTTGGTAAAGTTTTTCTGAAATTATACATTTGGTTATTAATTGGCTACTTGCACTTTTAAAATAACTCTCCATAACAAATTCCTTTTGTTGCATAAAGCAGCTGCTCAGGATTAATGTCACGTCAACGTCTCAGGCTGCAGGAAGAGGATGGATGAGTAAAGCTAAACCTCAAATGTCGGTGAGCTCTTTATTTTTACAATGGAAAACTTTTGAAAGTGATCAAAACAGCTGTCAGGTTAGGTGAAGAAGAAAACCAATGACTTGAACACTCTGCTGCTTTACCAGTGGCTTTTTTTTTCTTTTTAATATAAATATCTTATCTTAGTGGCACAGTAACTGATTAGGAACTATTGGCAATAGATTGCAATAGCGAGGATTGATAATTTTCTGCTTTATATGCTGAGCACTTTTTCTGACATCTAATCTGGCTCACTGAGACTCTTTTCTTATTCTGTTGCCATGTACAAGAGCCATGCAAGCAATCCCTTTGACAGCAGAGTAACACACCTAATGTATCTGTAGTGAGGTTTTATTACTGCCAGTTAATGAAATTCAGGACTATCCATTGGAATTTTTTGGAAGGCTGATTAGGACACGAAAGAATGGAAGGGGAAAAAATCAGTGCCTGTCTTTGGGAAGGGAGAGAAAGCAGGTCCAATGCTATAGATAAGTCAGCTTCAGCTCAGTTCCCATAAAAAGAAATATTTGTAAAAAAAACTCCTGGGTGATTAAAAGTCAAAACAAATTTTTCATGGGGAAATTATACCAAACTGGATTAATTTCTGTCTGCCAGGGCACCTCTGTGACTAGAGGAGAAGCAGTTTGACATATATCTGAACTCTGAGGTTCATATAAGCAGGCTGGTAAAACTTAAGTCTTGATGCATCTACTGTCAGGTGGGTACTGGTCTGGTTTGGAGTATTTGGAGGTTGGTGTCAATGCTTCTTTAACTGCAAACTTAAGTACTGAGTGAGGATTGGTGGGAGTCAGGTGCTAGTTAATATTTTCATTAGTCATCTGGATGATGGAATAAAGACTCACTGAATTTGCTTTTGACATGAAGCTGGAGGGCACAGAGGTTTTATTCTAGGACAAGATTTAAATTAAAAATTACATTTGCAAGTTGGGAGCTGCTCTGAGAAGGGAAAAGAAATACGAGTTAACAGGGATGGTGGCAAGCTCCCACACATAGAATTTAGGAACTATCTGCTGCCCAAACACCATGATAGCAACAACTGGGTAAAAAACAATTCTGTAGAAAAAGATCTTGATGTTGCACTAAGATTCAATGTGACTTGACAGTGCTGCAGAGTTATAGGGAAGGGAGTGACCTTATGGTGTCATACTTTAGTATGACCAAGCTTGGTTGTCACATTTAAGGGTAGGTGTGGACAAGATGAAGAGAATTATTCACCAAGGTGAAGGATAAGAATGGCTAAGTGCTTAGAAAATATGACTTACAAGAAAGTCAAGTGGAACTGGCCTTTCTTCACTGAAACTTTTGTATCAGTTCTTTGATATGTAAAAGGCTGTTGCAAACCCGAAATAGATACATGTCTCTTCTGAATGTGATGTATAAATGCAGATAAAATAAATTAGATACTTGGTAAATTAAGAGAGAGGGAAATGGAATCCATTTCCTAAAATATTGTAGTGTCCATAGTTCTTGACATTTCCAGCAACTTCATACATAGAGTTGATACTATCTTGGGGCAGAAAGTGGTTGAGATTGTTTCGAGTGCTTTCAAGTCCTAACACTTCATGGAAATAGTTTTATTTACTTATTGATGTTACTAGTTAACATTTGGTTTCAATCTTGCGTGGTTTTTGTTGGAAAAGCTGTTTTAGATGAGATGTTTGATTCTTACTTATCTTGGGGCAAGAAACACCTGTAGTAATGATGATTTATAAGCAAGTTAGCTGACCAGGTCAGCGAAAGTACATTTAAATTGGAGTGGTGTACATACAGAGCTGTGTGATGTATTGGTGTATCCCCAGATAAGATCTGGGGTCCCTGCTAACATGAAATAAAGATGAGCTGTCGTGCTGATCACTACTTCCAGAAAGTGAAATATTTACATTAAAAGATGGTAGTAGTGCCAATAAATTGAGAATGGAGAAAAACATTGTTACTTACAGCAACGTGGAGAGGAAGTAGAGCTTCTTGATGTTTTATAGTTCATAATCCTGTAATCTTGCTATATCTCAAACTGCTTCTGGGTGTCAAGATAACTCCTTTAGCCAAAAGGTGTCTCCAAGGTAAATTACTTAAAAAGTAACTATATAGTCTGTGTGCTTTGCACCCTGAAGAAAATAATGCATTGGAAGATAACTAACCCATCCCCTATTTTGTTATTTTGCTTTCTGTTAAAACTTTCCATTGAATTTGTAATGAAAAAGGTAGCAAGTTATTTTTTTGTCTTAGCATAGTTTCATTCCAATACCAGCAGAAAGATGACAACAAGCTATCAAATCTGTAGTCATTGTACATGAAATCTGTAGACTTAGACCTGTGTAAAAGGCTAAATTATTTGTGGAATAAACAGAAATGAATTTTCTATACCTAATTTTCATTAAATACATCAATGACAACTCAAACGTTAGATTGGACAGTAATATACAGGATGTGGTAATGTTGTAAGAAGATATTATTCATTTGTCTTGGGGAAAATTTGAGAACAAATCTTGCTCAATATAAGAATTATTTCATAAAAACCCTGACCAAAAAAATCCCAAGCCCAAAACATATCTGTCTTTTACCTCATAGTTCGTGAGTTCCATTCTTTTGCTGTGAAACAGAATGATTTCAGTAGATTTCATTTTTAAATGAGTAATCTTCTGCAAAAGTAGATGCTTAAGAATTTCCCCTCAGAATCATTCTGTTCATCTGGTTTGGATAGTCCTTACGAAGAGATATTATTTTCTAAACAAATTGGTTTCACAGTATTATTTACGTGCTCAGAGATTATGCATCCTTTTTGGAGGGGAGAAGCAAGGGTGCATTAAATGTTAACATTTCCAGAAGTTTGGTATGACATTTACTGTCAGAAAATTTGTATTGTAGCAGTCTGGTATTTGCACATTTGCTGTTCTTTCAAATGAACCATGCTCATAGAATACTGTTTTTTTCTCCTATAATTGTTCAGTGTGCAGTTGCTTTATTTGCAGAAAAATGTTGACCCTGACCGTAACCCTCTGGAAGAGAATTCTCTTCCTAAAGAAAGCCTGAGATGTGACAGCTGAGACACCTCATGAAAATATTTCTTTCCTTTCTGAAAGTACTTGAGCACAGTTCAGGCTCCTTATCTAAAAGATGTCAAGAATTAGTTAAAATGAATCCTACTCATCCATGGCTCTGGCCAGGCACCTAGAACATGAGAAATCTGTATTGTGGGAAAGTAATTATTTTCCCCTTTTAATGTAAGTAAATGGTTTAATATTAATAAAATGGGGAGATAATTTGCCTCCTACTTATGATGCAGAGTTACAAGCAGGTGCAAGAACCTCAGCAGCAGTGCTAACATGGCAGTAAGGCAATTGGAGAGGACACTCCTACCCAGCCACAGAACACCTGGAGATGTGTGAAAGGACAAGGACAGCACCAATGTTAAGAGCAAATAGCACCAGCAGTGCAGAAAAGTTGATTTTCTTTTCTAGTCTATAACATTCATGTAACTCACAATTGTGGTGTACAAATGATTCTTCAAGTAAAAGGACGAAACCAAGTCTTGGGTAAGCTGTTTGTGATACTGGCTGAAGTTATTTTTGCCTAGATTGTCTTATCTAGTGTCTGAAATTTGAATGCTTTACACTAAAGGGAGAAGTCTTTTACAGGTTTTGTAATCAGCCTGCAAAAGCCTTTTCTTTGTAACTTCATTTGAAGGAAAATGAAGTTATTTGAAGAAAAATATGGTAGTGTTTGGCTATGTCACAAAGCACATTCACAAGTGTGCTGAAAGAACACAGGCTATTTGTGCATGTCTTGAGAAGAAAAATGTGAGTAGGGTTTAAATAAAAGCTGCTGCTTGATCCACTAGACCAGCTACAAGGGACCTTGACTGGTAACACATCATTTTTTTCTGGAAAAAAAGAGGTTATGTAAGCTTATTTAAAAATACTAGTAAAAATACACAGTAGAACTGTGTGTTCAGAGAATGAGTTGAAGGCTTTTAGAATTAGGGAGCTCAGTCCAAGGTAAAAGAAAACTACTAATTGTATTTTTGACAGAGACTACTCTTATGATTTTTGTAGGCTTTCAGCCCTGAAGCTCATTCAGATGTTTTGCAATGCATCGGAACATGTGAAATAAATCATGAAGCTGACATATAAGGCAAACTTATAGAAAGTGTAGGAAATTCGTGCTCAGTTTTTTCCACAATCAGTTAATATACTGGTGGTGGTTAAGGAAGTTACCTGAAGGAACAGAAAGATGACATTTCAGAGTAAATAAATCCTACAAAACTCCAGAGAAATGCAGACATCAGGCAGAATTGTAAGAACTTGGTGTCACAGTAGAGTCAGTGTTTTGTGACAAATATAAGATGAATGCACTAAGCGTGCAATTTGTAAGAATTTATTAGAAATTGTTTGTTTATTCAAAGCCCAGTTTTGGATTGGATGCTTAATGTATCTGAACTCCTAATGAGGACAAAATGAGGTCACGAATCTCCTTGATACACATGAGTATATACATATGTTTTGACAAGCACTGCTGATCCACAGAGCTTTGTTTTTTAGCTAGTGAATCATAAAATGATTTGAATTGAAATTAATCTTTAAAGATCTTCTAGTCCAACCCCTTGCCATGGGCAGGGACACCTTTTGCTAGGTCAGGTTACTCAGCCTGACCTTGAGCCCTTCCAGGGATGGGGAATCCACAACTTCTCTGGGCGACATCTTTTGGTGTTCACAAAATAATTTCTTCCTTAGTGCCAATCTAAATCTGTCCCCATTCACTTCAAAATGCTTGTCCTTTGTCCTGTCACTGCAGACTCTGATGTGAGTGGTGACATAACTTGCAGGTGGATTGTTCCTTGCTGTCACTGGGCACTGAGTTGAGGCTGGCTGGTAACTCCCATGCTTCTCCTTATTATCCTCTTTAAGAATGTGTGATATATTCCCACTTTTCCAGTTACTAGGACTTTGCCTGACTGCCTTGACTTTTCAAATACGATGGAGAAATTCTTCATAACTACACCAGCTAGTTCTGTCAGGACCTTGGGATGCATCTCATCAGCTCCAGTAGACTTGTTTATGTAATTAAGCTGTCAGTGGAACAAATTGAAATGTGTGGTCATTCATGCACTTGAAAATAGAAGAAAAATTTTAGAGGATGTTCCTTCTCAGCCCACCTTTGTCAGTCCCATCTTCTTGCTTTCCTTTTTGTCTTGTGTTGAGTCTTTCAGTATCTTTCAAGAATGTCAATAAATGTACTGTACTGGAAATTTTTAAAGTAAACGCCCCCCATCTCTTTTCAAATCTACCTGTAATCTAACAATTTGCTTTATGATGCTGAACAATTTATAGCCACTGGAATGCATTTTCCCAAATGGNTCTTTCAGTATCTTTCAAGAATGTTAATAAATGTGCTGTACTGGAAATTTATGAAGCTGATTTATCTGCATCTGCTTCTATGAGCACAGGGTGTGAGCTCTGCAGTGCCTGCTTTGCACACCATTTCACACTTGTGTGTGGTTCCAGAGATCATCTCCAGGTATGCTGGGCTGAAGTAATGGCTCTGATAACTCTAAATAACTGCTTTATCCCTGTGATGCCACTAAGCACAGGACAAGAGTATGTATTACCAAAGTTATACTGCTTCCTGGTGAATAATGTACCTGGTGTAAGTTAAAACACCTATTTGGCCACCATCTCGTGGCAAATAAAACTAAGATTAAGAGTCTCTGCAGAGATACTACAGCACCTGTTTACAACCTTTGTTCAACTGTGTTATTTACTCCTTGGTGAAAGCTTTTTCTGCATTACTTTTTTATCACTGTGTTATTCTGATAATCATCCCTGCACTCTGAACTGAATTAATTGGTATTTCTCAACCACAAATGCAATCCAAGCAATTGTTTTTGTAATTAAACTCAGTTTCCAGTTTACTTTACTTTGCTTACATTATCTGGTTAGGCAATCATTGTCTGGAACATAATAAAATAATCTAAATTACTGTTCTTGTAAGAACAAACCAAACAATAATTAATATGCTATTGCTTCCTTAGAGACTTTCTTTGAAGATTTCAATGAAAAAAGGAGAAAACAAAGAGAAATCAATAGAATATGGGACTTGTGTTGCCATAAAGGCGTATTTGAACACTTTATTTCATTGGAAGTGCTTAGAGAATGTTGAAGAATTAAATGGAAAAACTAAAAGATTTCCTATGGCAGGAAGCCTTTGAGGCAAAAGTGTAATGAATCATGTGAAGAATATTGCTCAAGTGCAGTTCCTGTTCTTAGAATGGAATGAACTAGACCTCTACAAAACTGTGGTGTTAAGTGTGTATATTTTGTGTACACATATGTGTGTGCCACTTTTTTATTCAGACTTTTATAGGCCTAGTTAAACTAGATTAGCAGCATTCTTCAGAGTAAGTACAGAAACAGCAGAGTAAATACACAAACAACAGCCTGCAGCAAGGCTTGCTGCCACTGCCAGGTAGACAGTACTGTCTCATTATGGGGTAGTTGTTAGGAAGCTAATTGTGTGAGCATTTGTAACTCTAAACATTTCTCATGAAGTCTACCACATGAATTTTTGCTCCTAAATGAGGCCTTTAAATGCCTTGCTATGCAAATAGTGACACCCCTGCAAACAAATTGAAAAAACCCCAAACCCAGTGAACAGCAAGAGATGCTCACCCTTCTCGAAAGCAGAGTGCAAAAGCATTTTGTTCTAGTAAAGCTTCCATGTTTAGAAAAGACCTCATAGATTGTTGTGATTGAAAAGGTGATGCCTTTTCTTGCAGTGTGCTCCACCTGTATGGAAATGAGCTACAAATATCCTGTGCCTCATTGTATGCCTCAGATATATTTGCCTTTCCCCTGAGAGCAATGGCAAACCTCTGAAAATGATCTTGGTAAATTGTTGGATGCCACTGTTGAGCTGGAAAGGAAATATGCTTTAAAAATGCCTTGGGCCCACCTTCCCTCACAAATCTTTTTGTGCTTTGCTGGTTTTTGCTATTAGCCTCTCAATGAAGGGCTATCTTTTCCTGAATTCCTAGGAAATTAGTGCATGCTGTGAACAGCTATGGGCAGATAACACAACAAGTGGCTAACACTGAATAGCTGCTATTTTTTAAAATGTCTTATGGCTTATTCCAAAAGGTATTGCTAGTGAACTTGAGCCTGGAGTGGGCTATGTGTGTATTATATAAATATTTTTTGTCCTGAACTAAGCTCTTGGAATTCCTTTAGAATATAAGAAGACATAAGGATGTAGTTTAAATTGCTGCCAACTATATCGAGACTGAGAAGAGCTGTGGAAAATCTTAATTTTCTGGAGAAGGTTAGACTTGGATGCACCAAATACTAGTTGCAAGGGGACTTTAAACATTTAAATATCCAACAGATCCTTTGTCAGAAAGGAAGCACTATAAATGATTAAATTGAATGCACAGTCTATGATCTGTGTGGAATGAAACAATAAAACTAGTGCTGTTATTACTAGGAGAATGGACATAGATGTAGAAAGGAAAATCTACTAAAACCAAATGTCCAAGTTCAGCAATTGCTGAATTCTAGGGGATGCCTACTACATGTGAGAGAGCTAAAGAAGATTTAAAATTAATTTTAAAAACAAAGGAATTACCTAATATAAATTAATTTTAAAACAAAAGAATTGTACAGATGATTTTCAGTAATTTACAGTTATCTGTCCTTTCTTCATGGAAGGCCATGACACTTCTGTGTTGAGAACATACCAGCACCTAATGAGTTTACTGACCTGCAGGAAGGAGCAGGATTGGAACTAACCTTGTACGTGTACACTAAAGTGTTTACTGGCTCATATTCTTTGTGACTTTTAAATTTGTTTTAAGACATGAAGCATGATTATTCAAAACTATTTACATTACTAGAATGTTCCAAGACCATGAAATTCAGGAGTATTCCTGTGGTTTTGCTTATGGCACCTAAAAAATGTAATCAATTAACCTATTTCACATCCTGGTTAAAACCACAGAATGAAGAAATGTATCTGAATTCTTCAAATGCTGTAGTAAAGCTTCCTGCAATTATTCTTTCTGCTCTACAAATGGACTTAAATTTACCCTATGCTAAAGTTAATTATCTTAGGCAAGCATTCTTAATTTGTGTTGTTTTTTATCAGCTCATTTACTCCATGTAGTGTCTGTAGTCTATTGTATTGTACCTAATAACACCCAGTGAAACTTGGACCATCTGGTAAATTAAGTACAGAAACAGTCAGGCCTGAAATAGGTAAAGTTTGAAAGGGAAAGATGGAAGCTCATGAAGCTCCAGATTTAGAAAATACTGTGTTTAATTAGTAAAGATTTGAAATAATCTCCAGCTTGGGAAAGGAAACAAAGAGTGTATAAGAGAGAGCAGGAAGGTTGAGCTTCAGATCCCATTCTGGCTTGACTACAGCCTGTCTTTGGGCTTAGAATGAGCTGTTTGGGGTTCAAGTTGTTGGTTCATGGTGCTGAAGAATCATTTGTTTTGCTTTTTTCTTTTGGGGACAGCTACGTTAGTGATGTTAGAAATGCACTCAGGTTTAGGCTGAGAATAAAGGTGTTACAATGGCAAGTTTACTGGAGGGGAGAAGTATGAGTCTGAAAATGTGTGTTTCACAGGCTTGCTCTCAAGATAAAGCCTGCCAGCTTTTGAAAAAGTCTTCTGGAGATTTGGATCCTGCTGATTCTAGGCCTGCCAGAAGTTTTACTGCTTTTGCATATATAGAGACAATAAAAAAACCATGACCTTTTCTTTCCCCCAAAAATGACTGTGGAAAGAATTGTGTTAACAGAAATATTGGTTTAGGGTGTTTTTTATCAATATGGTCTATTCTGCATAGACTTCTAGAGTAGTGTTTAACTTTTGGGCAGTAGTGTTTGTGACTTGCACGACACTGAAGCAGTGATAGGTTGTGCAAGAGATCTGAGGATTAAGCCTTTTCAAATTTGGTCTATAAATGAAAATACCATTTTCAATATAAAACTGGAATCTATATTCAAAGACCAGATGCTGCTCTGCAGTGCTGTCAAAACATTAAAGAATGAAAGCTGATATAGATGACGTATAGAATTGACTACAGATTGAAGGCTAGTGCTGAAAACCAATTCTTCCTCAATTGTGCAACCAGTTTGCAAAATATTAGAATGTTCTTTTGGGTTAATAAATAAAATGAGAACAGTGTCTTTCTGTTTGACCTTAGAAGAATGTAGAATACCAAAATTACTGTGGGTTAAATCTTTTGTTTCTTAGACTTGTATAATTCCATTAGCCATATGGGGAGAACAGGATATAGGTCAAGCATTTCCAGAATCTATTTTTGTTTCTCCTTTGGGTTACTTAGACCTTGCATCTGAGGTATTCTGTGTTTATTTCTTTCCTTCCTACAGCAAATGGGGAGGGATTAGAGGGAGGTTTGGCTTTACTTTACCTGCTACTCATTAAGCAAGCAGCTGAGATACTGCAAGTGCATTGTGTATAGTAATTGCTGATAGTGAAGAATTACTGTCCCAAAGACAGGGAAGAGCTGTTATTTTGGGGACTATATCTGAAGCATTTTTTCTTTCTTTAATGAAGTTCATTATGTATCTTCTCAGAATTGTAACACAAACCTTCAATTTTTCTGTGGTACTTCACAAACAAAGGTTTTCCTTTTTACTTAAAAAAAAAAAAGAACTTTTTCTTCCAGTTTTTGCTGCCTTAATGGCCTGAAAATACCATGAGCACATGTGAAGGATATAACTGAGATTTTTTTTTTTCCAGTGAACTCGTTATGACACTTTTCTTTGTAGAATTATAAATACTGGCAGTTATTTTTTCAGTCAATTAAAGTTCTTATAGTTGTTCCCAGCTTTGCTCTAATGCCATGTGTATATCTTTTAAGCAAAATGTACTCTGTACTAAATGGCTTTGTTTAGAGTGTTTCTAATAGAAATGTCCCTGCCACATGTATCTGCTTGGTCTGTGTAATCTCTTCTAGAATGTTTTCTGGCATTGAACTGACTGTGTATGTTTAAGCAAACATACTTCGATTTTTGCATCTCTGTTAGTAATTAATGTAACTTGGGGTATCCCCAGTTAATTACAGGGACAACCAAGTTTTACAGAGATGGCTGCAATCAGGCATTTGGTTGTATATAACATTAAAACCAAAAATTACAGCAAACCTTTGAAATTACGTGGGTGTGGTGAAACAATTTTTTAAAATGTTCTAATTTGGGGCTAAATGTCAGGTCCACTTGATGTTTGTGAGAACATTCATGTTGAGTTGGACAGAAATAGTACTTAGATGAAACTGAGTCAGCTTCCAGGGTATTTCCCTTAGTGTCTGTGAAGCTATTTTAACAGACAACTTTGCATTTTAGGGGTATTCTGGAGTATTGAGCCATGAAAGTAAATGCTTCAGGGAAGCAGAATGTGACCCTTCAATCACTCAAACCCTGTTTTGAAAGCACAGGCAGGGTTTAGGTTTAATGATGTCCTTGAACCAGTGCTCAGCACAGGGGGAGTGCAGTGCTTAGAAATTGTTTCCCTGAAGTCAATGAACATCTTCCCTGGCTGCAAGGGATGGAAAAGGCAGGGCAATAATAATCTAGGACTTCATCCTTCTGTGGATCATCTTGTGTATTATGGGTATGTGTGTACAATCTGACACATATATATATATATATTTTGTATATTCCTTATATCCACATGTATATAAAATGTTTGTGTACATATATGCACTAAGGAGGAAGAGAGATGTTCCTTAGTCTGCTTCACAAAGTGGCTTCATTTTTTTTTTTAACAAAACACACTTTATTCACATGCAAGCCAGGAGAAACAAAGCGTCCTTTCCTAATCCTGCAGTTTTGTTATTGGTTTTCTCACCTCATGTGTGAGTGGAATTGAGGTTGTCACCTCATTGTGGTCAGTTCCACACCTTCTTCAGGGTAAGCAGCATGCAAACTTGTATAAGCAGCATCCGAGCCAAGGCCCTTTTATAAACCAAACTTTAATTTGTTATTGTTCTGGCATCTATGAATGTGTGTGAGAGACCATGTGGGCTGGCTGTGGAAGGCACTATAAAAACTAACACTGGAATGTTCATCTGGAGATGTTCTGTATTATTTATGAAAACTTGGGGCCCAATCCTGCCACCTTCTCTCACGCTAACCATCCCACTAAGGTCAACTGGTGATTATACCTCTTTAAGAGTAATAGATGTGCATAAAACTTCACTGGATTGGATATATGGATGGAATTTTCCAACTTCAGAGAAACTATGTCCACTGACATCCATTGGTTGTTGAAATCTGTGACTTTTGAAATGAAATAAAAACTAAATTTATATGATCTGGAAAGGAAAAGATCTTTATATTTGGTTATATCTCCTGTTTCAGATACATTCACTATTAAGAATGTAATAGTGAACACCTATAGTGTGAGATTTATCAAAGAAATGGTGAGAAGTGGGTTGCACTCTCCTCCTGGTGTCTAGTCCTTGGTGAAACATCAACTAAAATTGAAAGTGGAACATGAAGTTGACCAAAAAGCGTAATTCTCTGCTGAACAATGCAGAAAATCCATGGTAGCAATTAATGCTTGAAAACTATATATAATTCAAGATGATTTTTTAATTTGTGAATAATATAACCATATTTATTCTGAAGACTAATTTGCGTCAACTAAATATGATCATCAGTTTAGAAATGATAGCAATTTGAGTTTTAGGGATACTCCCTCATTTTCTAACTTCACCTTTACACAAGCAGATATAGAGAAATGGTTTTGACTGCTTTACCAAAAAGTTGAGGTGTTTTTTTTAGGGCACATGTGTCACGTGTTTTGGGCTTTTTCCTGCTGCTTGAACAAGTCTTTCTTTTTGTGAAATACAATTCTACATGGCCTAAGACCTATAGCTATTATAGGTATAAAACAAAACTAATTTTAGTAAATCCTTTGAGACATGTGGTAAAAAATTCCATTGACAGCATGATAAATGTCTCTTATATTTGGCATAGCTTTAACATACCACTTTTTATTATTTTTCCATGACAATGAGTAGGACTAAGATTGTTTGCAATGGGAAGTGTGAACTGATCACAACATGCAAACAGGACTGTCTGCAGCCTGGACTATAACCTGTAATGCTGTCTTTGAAGCTACTGTGTTTATTTTGAGGCCCTGCCCCGGGGACAGTATGAATTGGGTAAAAGAATTTGTTACCTCCCCAAAACTGCAGCCTCTGACAACTAAAGGTGCAAAATTTTCCCTGCTGGTTCTGAATTCTGGCTCCCCACGTAGTGTCACATTGCATTAGTGGCCAAACAACAGTCAAGACCAGTTGTCATTTAATAGAAGGCACATTTTGAAACAATTCAGATTTGGAACTCATTTCAAAGCCAGTTAGATTTCTATAAGGAATTCATTAAAAAAACTGCCAAACACAAACAACTAGTTTGAATGCTGAGCCAATTATTTTTGTACATAGGCTGCACATTGAAATGGTTTTAAATTTGAGCCAGTTCATCTGAAGCAGAATCAATTTGGTAAAGGTATCAAACACAAAACTGCTTCATCGAATGAGGCATTTTCCCTGCCACTTGTTGCCTTGCTATTGTTGTATCCATAAATCATCTGAAAAGAGTTTTTCATATCACTGTTTAGGATACAGCATTCCACTGTGGAGGTAAGAGTGAATGTGCTCCTGTGTTCCACATCATGCAGAACAGGCTGGAGCAAAGTCATTTATGTGTTTCTCTTCTTCTCTCTGTATAAAGGAAAGACTGAAGTGCCCTTTCACAGCAAGGAGTATGTTTGGGCCACTCTCCTAAGCAGTAAACATCGTTTATGTAAAAGAGCAACAACTGTTTCCTGGCATTTTTATTTACACAAAAACTCTCCAGGACTTGGATACCTTTAGTGGATTGAGAATCCATAATCAATGACCTTTTAACTTTTAATGTTAAATTGTACAACATCTATACTTCTATGAAACGCCTTCAATTTTGATGAGCTTTAAGAGAAAGTTATGTCAGGTCTAATGTTTTTGGTTTTCTGCTGTCAGGATTTCTCACATCATCCCAAAGAGAAACCTCACTCAGGTTCAGGTGGAACCAGCTCTAGATAAATGGTGGCAGTGACCTCTTTGAGTTCTAGCTCTGACCCTGGCCAGATCAGCACAATATTGCAAAGCAGTTTTCTGTGACCCATCTGCTTGCAAGTGGATGGAAGGAGGTCTCTTTATTATGAATCCTCCCTGGTTTGGCACTCCTCAATTTCAGTAAATCATAGGGAACAATCTACCATTATTTTTTCCATCTTGGAGGGAGATTGTGTGGTGTTTGGAATTGAAAGAGCCTCATGATCTAGACTGGGGCCTTCAGTTGCATCTTCTTACTGGAGTATTCTTTTTTCTTGTTGAAGAAGATGGAGCAAAACAAATCACTTTTCATGTAGTCAACCACAGTGAAGTTAAGGGGAGGAAAAATTACAAGCCATGATAAATGTCAGCAGTCAATATTGTTTCTCTTTACAGAACCATAAACAAAATCATGCAACTAGTCTCTAAAAGGTCTCGATGACAGCTCTGGTAAATTTAAGCAATCTGGCTACGAAGATGAATAGTATTTTCCTGTTGCACATTCTCTCTCTCTTCCTGAAACTATTTAAATCTAATTAACCTAGTGTCAAACTCTCTGATTTCCCTCCAATGTTCTAACACAGGGCCTTAAACACTTGATTTTTTTTTTTAATACCAACTTATCTTAAAATATTTGGTTTTAACATTTATCCTTTTATTTGCCTGTGTAACAAAATAAATTATTACCTCAGCTATACTGAGGTAATAGGTATACAGGCTGTGACACTGAATCAGATGGTACCCACAGAAGAAAACCAGTTTTTTCTCTAGTACAGAAAGCATGTGTATACAATGGCTCTTGCTCTGGCTCAACTTGGGTATTAACAATTCTTGGTTTTGCCAGTCTTTCATTTCCTCCCACTGCGAGAAATTTCACTTCAGTAAAGCCATTAAAGGTTTTGTTATTAAGTTCAGTAAGGAAAAATTATTACTTACCTTTAGCTACAATATATTAATTTTCTAGACTTGTGTAGGAATTCCCTGACTGACTGTTTGTCTTCTGTGGTACTGCCTGGGCTACCTTCTCTGCTCTCTGTAACCAAGGAATCAGGAGAGCTGTCCTGGATGCACCTTGCTTCAGCACTTACATCACTGATATTAAATTGGTTTTTATCTGTTAATCCTTTAGGATAAAGAGGATTTTAGTCCCATGCCCAGTTTAGTTTGATTTTTAAGCTTTGAAAGGAGAAAAAGGTTTGCAGTAAGAATAGTATATAGATGATAACTGGATTTTCAAATTGTTCCATTTTGTTGAATGAAATCTTGAAGTTGCTTGGCCTTTAGATCAAACACTATGAAGGACTGAGAAACCTATAGTTGTCTGGTTTGAAAATCTTTTATTGACAGAACAAGCACAAAACAACTGCAGCTCTTGTTCAAATTACTACATACCTACATGCTGAAGGAATCAGTAATTCTTTTAATTCCCCAATGAGTAAAAAACCCCAACAAAAACTGCAAAGAAAACACCCTACAAGTATTAGATGCTGGTAACAAAAAAACCTGTAACAATGGTATATTCTAGTGGGGTCTGTGTAGCTACACAATGTTCACACAAATCACCATTTTAGTGAATATTTTTGGGGCTACCTCCACTTCCTGGAACGAGGAACAATAAATTGAAAATATTTTTGAGCAGTAACTTAGTGGGAGAGATGCATACTACTTAAGCATTCTTGTACAATTTAACAGTGCAGGCAGTCCCTATGTTTCAAACATATTTCCTTTTGAAGGGAGCTGAAATGTTGGACCTATTTTCCAGTTCATGTACAGTATATGCTCATCAGTGCCCTAATTTACCAAGGGGATCTGTGCTGTAAATTCCTGGAATAGCTATGAGCAGCCCTCTGCACTGTCCATGTTATGTGCAAGTGGGCTGAGAGTTAAGTACAGGCTTGTCAGCTGAGCCACAGGGTTAAAAAATAAATAACTCAAATACTGCAGTTGCAAGAAGCACCTTATTGCTACAAGTCACTACTTTTGATATACATTTTTTCCAGCATTTGTCCTCCAACACACATTTAAGTTTCAAGGCACTGGTATAAATTTTAATTGCTTTCAAATGTATTGTTTGAAAATTTATTACTTTAAGATGTCCATTATGCTGTTGTTAAGAGATTTCTGTTAATTATCTAAGTGATTTGGTTTATAGATTTGGCTCTTCTTCTCTAAGTTGTGTCCTGGCATCTGAGCCCTTGGGAGTGTCACCCATGAATGTTATTTTATCTGATGGTGTCACAACTTATCTACAATGATATTTGTTCACTTGTTAGAGGTACAAATCAGTAGTGCTAGCATCTATCACTTTGGCAGGGATTTTACTGCTCAGATAGTCACAGCAGAACATGTTTCTCCTGTGAAAGTACAGTTGCATTTAAAGAATAAAATTTTTTACTGTAAAGAGGGACCACTAATGTAACAAGGCAGTTCAGCTCCTGTACATGACTTTTCTAAGAAATAGCTAAAAGCATTTGATTCCTTGGGATTTTATTGGGGTTTGCTCTATTGTACTGTCTTTAGCTATTTAAGCCATCCTATAAAAGTTGATTTAACTGCATTTGAGCATTCTGAATACAGAATTTACTTGACTTTACAGAACATTTTAAGACTTCCCCAAGGGCTCAGGACTAGATTCTTCCCAGGATGCTTCCAAAAAAGATACTGTACCAGACCTGCTTCTGCTTGGGCAGGACACCAACATCAGGGACTTCTGTTTGCTCTCACCTGCCTTGATACAATGCAGCCAAGGGCAACTGAAATTCGTTGTGAATGTATTGTGTACATCTAAGTTCAGCCTTGCAGTTTTCATTTATTTTTGGCAAATGCATGGTCAGTTATTTTCTGGGTAAAAAATCCATTGTGACATCTTGCTTCAGAAGGATGTTCACTGTTTTTTAAAGGAGCTTATGCCACTCTATTTCTTCATTGAGACTGAGCCCTTCCCTCTGATAGCTATTGCAGCCTACCTGTCAGAATTCATAGCTGACAAGAGCTACAGTAAAGGAAAGCAGTTGCATATGGACAAATAATATCAGCATCCTTTGCTATCAAAGTCTGAGTTAAGGTCTGTGTCCTGTGGAACAGAAAAAGTGCCTCTAATCATGTTTTAAGTTATTTTTTTAAACATTTTTCTCTTATTTTCTACATCTGGTACCTTTTGTACAGATGACCACCTGCTCTTATAGACCAAACCAGTTGTTTAACAATGCTGTATTGTTGAGATAAGATGTTATTTTTTTTTTATTTCTCTGAAGTACTTAACAATTTTTAGCCTCTGATGCTCTTTAAAGTTCAAGTGCTTTTGAAGATAAGGCATATTGCAGACACAGCATGTGATGGAATAAGTGAACATAGAATGCACTTTACTCTCTGTTTGATCTCCCTGGATGCTGATAATTGGTGGTGGCATTGCTGGGCTGAGTGCAGCAGTAGCTGCCAAAGCAATGGGAATTGCTGTCAGGGGATTTGATACCAGGTGGAGTAAGAAAATATGGCTTAGAATCTAGAACACTGCTTAACACTTTATAAAACTTTCTGGTCCAAGTTCTGCTTTGCTTTGCACTGAAGCGAAACATTTTCATTCAAAAACCATCTAGAAGGTTTCTTTGTGTCACAGGACTACCAGAATTTTTAGTTAATTCATTGCTAATTAGCACAAACTTCAAATCATTGATTTGACATTGGGGAAAAAGTCTCCAATTATAGGAGTATGATGAAGTCAATAAAAGAATGATCAGTAATTACACGGAACTGAGGCTGAGAGTAAAGTGGAAATGCCTCATCCTGCAGAATTCAACAATTGTCAGGTGTAGATTATACACCAGCATTTAGAAATAACTGATGTGGAGGGAAAATACAAATAACATCAGTGTTGCTCTAACAAATGAAAAAGTAATCAGCATAGCAGTAATAAAGATTATCTTTCCTTGAAGTCAGTGCAAGTCTGTCATGGAGTTCTTACGAAAGTGTTGTGGGGTAATAAAGCGAAGTCTTTCACAAGTAATGAAACCACAAATTGGAATATTACTCAGAGAAAACTCTGTCTTTGAATGTAACTTTATAAGCATGGTAACATCCTTTTAAACAATGATATCTGTAAATGCTTTTAAACGAATTCCTTCATTAACAAGAATTTTGAGTGTTCAATTTCAGATAGAGGAAAAGAAAAACAACTTCAGAGATTTGCCTAATTTCACAATTTTACAGTAGTGGTGTAGAACAGTTTTTCATCTGAATGGTAGATTTTATGGGATGACCATTAAAATTAATATCATTTTTAGATGAGGACAAAGTTCCAGTGTGACATGGAAAAGCAAAGTCATGCAGTAAATAATGATAAGATGATAAAAAGGTGCAATTATATGTTTGTAAAGACCCATTATGTGAAGCAGTTTAAGATGCTATCATTTCAGTATTTGGGAATTTACCCAAGAAGGAATAAGTCTCATCAGAAACCAGCGTGGGCAGTGGGCTATGAAGCAGAATTCTTGCTGCCACTGTCCCCCAGGGAGTGGACAGACACCATGGGCTCTTCTGGAGAGCCAGGAGAACTGTCCAGCCACAGCATTTCGATTTTACCTTGTATTGACGACCTCTGGGGCTGCCACACTTCACTATTCTGTTGTGATTTACTCCAGGATGTGTATGGAAGCCAACATATGTGACTTCATATGAGATAAACTGGCGAGCTTAATGTCCAGATGGCTATCCTGGAATGGTGCATTGAAAGAAAGAAACAAAAACTTAGGGTGCAGTGTTCAAGGTCAGAAATCAATGTAAATTGTTTTCAGAGCGTGGCATTAGGATTTGTTTGGGTTTTTTTTTGATGTTCTGCTTTCATAATAATATGAAGAGATGCTAGAGACGTGGTATTAATCCAGATGTCCTTGGAAGGAATTTAAGTTTCGAAGGTATCATTATCTTCTTCCTTGGGATTGACTGGAGTGCAATTAATCTGTAAAACACATTGTGCAATGTGATTCTTATCAGACAATCATGAGGTGTTTTCGCATTTGAAGAAGTACTTGATTTCTTATTCTCAAAAATAAGCACCATATGGTTTTGTAACCAGTTCCCTGACTGGCCTCCCAGCTCATTTAATCTCTGGCTTCCTGACAAAATTGCTGACTTTCTTTGGTCATGCATCAGAGTAAGCTATTAGTTTTACACAGGAACCTTAACTTGAAAAAGAAAGCTTTAGTAACTCATGTCTGTAGTAATATGCAAATTTGATTTACTAGCATGTATAAAGCAGGCATCAGATCTGTGGAGAACACGTGAAAAGTTTCCAACACATGAAAGCTTTGACAACTATTTATTTTGCCTTCTCATCAGGGTGTGGTGAACACTGGTTACAAGGACTTGCCAAGTGGAATGGCTACTCAAGCCAGTAGCCTTTTTTCCAACAACATCTTGAAATTATTAAAGCTGTTTCTCCTGAGAAAGAATATTTGCACTTTGAACAAAAGGACGATTTAGATTATGGGACTGTTGATCATGTCATTAGAGGAATTTGAGTTATAAAGGTGAGTTTCAACACTAAAACATTTTTGATAAAAAACATATAAAATATGTTGTTTGAAAGCAGTGATTTTATTGGGGAGTTTGATCATTCTGAGGAAATGTAATCATTCAGTGTCTACATGATAATGTTGGGAAGGCAATTTCTTGCTTGTTTGAAGAAGTAAAATATGGGGCAAAAAGACTTGTAAAAATGTCAATACTCTAAAATTACTGCTATCCTTTAAACTCATGTTTTTAAAGGATGTGTTTGGAGAATCAGCCCATCTCCTGAGCTCCTGAGCTCTGCCTTAGCAATAGAACCTCAGGTGCTGGAGTTTATGGACTCAAATGACCTCGTGTGGAGCAAAGGAGCTGCTAAGTAGGAATGTGTGTGGCACACTGCAGGTAGTGCCAGTACTTCAAAGGCCAAATGTCTGCTGACACTACACCTTTGCCCCAAGGTCAGGAGAGCTGAGCAGTGCTGCTTATGCAGATACAGTGGTGTTCTTTTGAAACAAGCAGGGGTTTATCCTGAGAACATCAAATATTTCAACCCTGATATGACATCATGAGGCTATACCCTGTGTAGTCTCCATTGTAACAGCAGCAGCCCTCGTGCCTTCCTATATCCTTCAGCCTCTTATTTTGGAGGAGAAAAGGAATTAAATATACAGTTAAATTAGGAGACAGCCTTAAGATCTGTGAAAACTGATACTGCTTGTGTGCTGAGTGCAATTTTCTGTATGCAAGATGTTTCTTGAGATAAACTTGACTGAAAAAGAATCAGTTTATTTTGGATGAAGTTAAGAGGAAAAATTAATTTCTGTAGTCGTGGTGAATTGAAGATTGACAGGGATCCATATTTGCCTGCAGGTAGCATTAAAACAAAGTACAGTCATGCAAAACATTTACATATTGGCAGACTGGAATTACTTTTCAGCTAAGGATGTGTTTATAAAGAGAAGCATATCCATGTTAAGCTTTTAAGGAACACAGCCAAGGATTTAGGTAGGTTATCTTTTTTAATGTTCATTTTCTGTGCTTTTGTTGTGTTTCCTTTGTGTTTTTCTCAGATTTTTTGCTTGATTGTTGTTCTTCCCCCTCCAGTGGTATATTACATCTGAAATATATCAGGCCAGAATTGGTTAAATAGGAAGACAAAGTTGTTTTGTACAACTGACTGCATTTAGTGGTTGGTGCTGTTTAGCACATCAAGGGTTATAGCAACCAGTATAAGGTAAAGGGCAAATCCCAATTTTATTTACTCACAGGAGTAATCCCACTTATTTCAGAAAGACAAACAAGTCATCATGACAGAACTTTGCTGAAACAGCCAGCCCATAATATAAAGAAAGGTAAGAAACAATAGGAATCCATCATAATGATGGGTTTTTTTCTGCACCAGGAAGGTGTAAAGCATTATTTCAGTAACCTCTCTCAGGGACAGCACCTTTGTAAAGCATTATTTCAGTAACCTTTCCCAGGGACAGCACCTTTTCTATTAAAAATAAAGATTAGCACAAGATCAGGGAGAGTCATATCCTTATAATCTAGGAAAATTATGACCACAATTGGAATTTATATAAGAGACACAAGAGATTTTATCTGTATTTCTGGTTACCAGTTGGCATTTTAATGATGAGCCATGCTAGGAATAATTATGTACAAACCCCTCCAGTGGTAGAAAGGTAGCTTGGACTAACATTGAAAAGCCACAGACAGTGGTAAGTCAGGTTTGCTAACGTGTCCTTTTGCTTTCCAGTTAAATGAAAGACTAAAAATTCCCTTTTCAGGGTCCTTGGTGAATCACCATATGCCTTTTGTTACCAATACTTTTCCTCTGATATTAATTATGTATGAAATAAAGAGCCAGTGTAGTCTATGTTAGGGACCCAACCCAGGACCAATGGAAATGAGCATAGGCTGTTCTCAAAAGCTTTGGATCAGGGCCTGTGTACACTGCATAACTCCAGATGTCATTATCTGTGTTGAAATATATGGATGGAATGGAAAAATGAATCATATAGCAAGGTTTTGATTATGTTCAAGAATATTTTTCTCATAAACAAGATTGTTATGCGCTTTACATTAAAAATAATGATGGAATGGAAGAATAATGCAAATGATAACAGAAGAGGATACATATAGCACAGCTTTTCAAGGCCTCACTACCTTCAAGACTCCAAGTTGAATGAGTAAAAGTAGAAATATCTATTAGTTCAAGGACAGCAAATTCTGGCACTATGGGAAATTGATTCTAAAGGAGGAGAGCAGAGAAGGAAGTCTCTTTCACTCATTCTTTAACCAAACTTTGTACGGCAGCTGAAAGTCCTCCCTCACTGACTTCTTCCAGGGTCATGGACTTACCATGTCTTGTCCAAAGTATCAACCTCGTTTGAAGATCTGTTTTCCTGGGTTAACAGTGGGAATTTTGTACCTAAGTTTTAAAGTTTTTGTTATAAACTTTCTAAAATGACAGTACAACTGAAAATTGAACTCTGTCATTTTTAAGAGTGAGATTGGAATATCTTGCTATTTTAGGCTTTGCCTTGATCAGAGAAATTCATTCTGTACGTTGATTTGCTCAGAGCATTCTTGGGCATATTTAACAAAACCTTGTGCGAGTGATGACAAAATATGTCCCCGAGTAGAATCTCATATTATCTTGGATTAATGAAATGATCTAGTCTTTTCCTAAAGAGGGAAAAACATTTCCTTAAACCACTAACACATATGGTCAAAGAAACTAGTACTGGAAGCAATAATATTTTCTCCCAAGGAAGTATTGTTGAACTCTTTGTGTGGTCTGCATCTTTTAACAATGTTCAGATGCTACACTGTGGTCTCTATTTCTACTAATGCAGTAAAGGTTGTGAAAAGCCACTGGGGAATTTATGACATATTTGATTTTGGAGTTTTTTTGGTGAAGCATTTCTCCGTATTTGCCCAAGTGGAATATTTTTTATTTCATAAATTTAGTTTGGCAGTCCCATGTGTTGAATGCTGGGGTACACACTCCGTTCTCACGTTGGCCAAAAGTCTATTATTCCAAAATTAGTTTTCTGGCAAAAACAATGTACACAAGTTATGCATGCAAAAGCATGAGCAGGAAATGCCTTCTGCTATCATGGGTGTCTGTGACAACTTCTGTGGAAGAAGGGTTTGGGTTCTATGACTGGTTTTATTTTATGATTAATAAACAAAAGTGCTTTTTTTACTCTTCTGAGCGCGTAGTTGTTTTCTTTATAGATTTGGCAGGTATTTTAGGACTGATGCTTGTTTCTTCCAATCCTTTTTTTTAATCAAATAGTGACCAGATTTATTCTTGCTTGGAATAGTGGTTATCACACTACCAAGGGAGTCACGCCTGGCCTTCATTTGCCTCTCATACCAGAAATTGTATTTATTATTCCCAAGTGTATTATCTGCTGCCTTCTTCTCTCATATGCTTCACTATGACAGATTTGAGTTCAATTTCATGTAAAGGGACCTAGAGGAAATCAAAACAAGGTTAATGACTTCTCCAGAGTGAATTACAAATGAGATTATAATTTGAGTTCCTGCCTCAAAACTTTTACTACAGACATTAAATGATGTTTTCTTCTTATTTACTTTAAATTTATGATGTATTCATGCACAAAGATTTTGCTGGCAACCAAAGGATTGTATAATCATCATATAGGAATGCCAACATAAGCATCAGCCTCATGTTTATACTCATTGTCTCTACAGTAGGTATACATAATTCTTTGAGTGATAAGATGACAAAAGAAGAAAAGAAATTTCACAGAATTAATGGAATAGTGAGAAGAAGTGATGAAAAATTGTGATGCAACCTCAGGTATGTCTGCCTGTATCCTTTGCTTTTTCCTCTGCATAGGACTGGCTCCTTTCTGCCTGATCAGTCTAAAAGGGAATATATCTCCCAAAAAAGGAGGTTGTTTCATCAGCTGATGAAGCTACTAGGTTAAATCTTGCATCTGGGGATGGGTTTGTCATGCTGATTAGCACTCCACAGTTATCTGTCTGTTATTGGGGGAGATGTAGCAGGTTTGATAAGCTATGCTGGTTTCCGAGTCGTAATTTGTGGTGAAAAAAGAGACCCTGATTCACAATTTAATATTTTCAGCAATTAAAGATAAGAAACTTCATTCTAGCATTTCTCTAAAATACTCCCCAAAACTACATGTAGAGATAAAGCCTGCAATCACAGAAAAGAAAGAGCTTACAACAGCAGGATGGGTTGTGTTTATTGGAAGATGAAAGGCTACTGACACATTAAAAAGATTAGGGGGTAGTTTTCAAAACACAAGACTGAGAAAAGCAGATAAATTAGATAAGATAATCTAGCATGAAGTTCTGTAGCTCTCAAAGAAAAACAAAGGTAGAGTTTGTTCAATAGCTAAGTAGCCCAAAGCTTGGAGGGTGGTCTTGGCTAGCAAAATGAGTAATGTGGGCAAATAAAGAGCTGAGTCCTGTGTGAGAAATGAGTGCTACAAGCAGTGAGGAACAAGGGCTGTGTGCAGAATCAGGCCCTCGTGAAAAACAGCCCTCGAGGAAAGCCATTCACTTATATGGGCAAATATTTGTCATCCTTCTTCATTCATTAGATCATGGAATCTGTTATCCCTAGGGCCAGGGAAACAATTTTATAGCCTTTTTGTTTTCTGCTGCCCTTATTTGAACATATTCCTTTGACTGTGCTATGTTTCATTCAAGAGAAGATTTCCAGTTCTGTAATGTTCAGTCGGTTACAAAAGCAGCAGCATTCACCAAAGAACTTAATTCATTAGCTGAGGTACCAAATCTCTAGCTAGTTTAGAGTTTGTCAGGAGAGACCATACTTACCTTTATTTGCTATTTTTAAATCTACCCTCAGATGCATTTCTTTGCTCTTTTTTAATCCACATCCAGATGCATGTGTTGTTCAAAACTTATTAAAACAGATATTTCTTATTGGAGGTATGACTGGCATTCATCTTTACTAAAGACAGAGAAGGGAAGTACTTTGGGAAGACAAAAATCTGATAGTAATTAGAACTGGTTTTTACCTGCCCTTAAGGCTTCCAACATTCTAGAAAATTGTTCAGCATTTACTCTGTAAGAAATGAAGTGTTGGGTTTCATGAATTCTTTAAAGTTTTTCAAACAGTACCATTGCTGTGGAAAAAAATCTAGTGGATGTCCTGGAACTTGTCAGAGGGTTACAAAAGGTGTAAAGTCACTGAAGAGAACTTTTTCAGTTGTCTTACAAATGAGTACTTGAGAGGCGTTCTGGGAAATTTGTGTTGCTTCTGATGTTGCATCCTTTCCATGGGCCACAGTAAAAGCCACAGCGATACAGACACAGTACATATTATATACAGTCATATT
>VZRF01002949.1:455582-482424 GCA_013396875.1 Vireo altiloquus | reverse complement strand
TAGGGTTTGACATTTGTTAGTTTTGAAGGGGGAAGGTTTGCAGCCATCTGCAAAAGTCTAGTTTGGTAGCTGGTGGTTCCAAAGGACCGCTGTCACCCAAGATTATCATGCCAAGTCCTCCCCTTCAAAATATCTAGTCCCAGCAAGCTCAAAGGCAAGTCTCCTATTGCCATGTTAACAATTATGTTATTTTTCTCACCTGGTAATATAAGACTAACTGCAGCAGTAGTTACTGTTGTGACATGCCTAATGCATTTATTACAAGCAAGGGTCGTCTGGAGGGGACAACCCCACAAGTGGCAGCATCTTGTTTAGTCAGACCCGATATCTGAGCCCCAGTGTCCACTAAAAATGTTAGTAACTGTTTCTTAGGTCCGGCTGCAGCTGTCAGTAAGATATCTCCACGTCCATTATCAGTGAGCTGTCTAACATAAATCCAGCCTCCACTTTCCTGCCCGCTCAGGGAAAGTGGGGCTTCTCGTTTCCCTGTTCAGGCTTGTTCATCATGCTGTATTTCCCCGTGCCTATGTCTTCAGGTGTTTTGTCTGGCCATTCTAACACTGTTTGTTCTAGTTTATCTGTGGGGAGACCATCCATTAGGCTCTTTGGGATTCCCTTCTGCCAGCCTTGTGACCAAAGTGCCTGCCTTGTGAGTGTCCAGTGTAGCCCATTCTGATTGGAACACGAGGGAATCCTGGGTGATGTTCCCGGACTAAGATGCATATGTCTCACCCCACAAGTCTCTGACTTGCTCACTACTGTCTTTACTGGACCATACTTCCATCCAAAATTAATCAATTCCTGGGCTACATCCTCCCCGGTCCATACTTTGCCTCCCCGGACAGTGGTATCTCCTGTGCTAGAGGGAATAGTGTTGTTCAAGGCAGCAGCAACTCTCTCGAGTGGGGACAAAGCTTGTATTTTGCCTTGCAATTGTATTGCCACTGGTTTAAGGGAGTCAGGGAGTCCCCTTATTAATGGGGTCACTCGGTCAGGATCTACTTTTAACATCATAGGTGACTCTTGCAAAAGGGCCAGCTTACGCTCACACATCATCTGAATACATGCTGCTTTCTGGACACCTCCTACTAACTCATCTGTGGTGCTTTCTATGGCTAGAGGATCGCCTCTCTCTAAAGGGTTTAAACCTCCAGCCCAGAAGGCTGCTCTCTGGGTTAGGGACCACGGGGCTCAATGGTCCCCAGTAGTAAGAAAAACTCCAGGACCCCAGTACCCTTCAGCCTCCTGTTCACTGAGGATTAGGTCCCCGCCTCTCAAAGAAACCCTCCAAACAAATCCTGTTTCAGATTCTCGAGGGTTACAGCTGAAATTCTTTTTTAATTTGGCTAATTCAGTGGCAGTAAAGGGCACCTCTTTAGCTGTAATCATAGGGGCTTGATCTCGGTCATCTTCATATGAAAACTCAGTTTTTATTACTGGACAGAGATGGACCGCTCTGTCAGTCCAGCTTTGTGAGCTTGTCAGCTCCCTTCTGGGTTCTGTGACTGTTCTGCCTGTGACATCACCCAGCTGTGCCCCAGTGGTAACTGATGTTTTGGGCTCCCAGACTAGTTCCCTTTGTAAAACTTGAATTAGATTGCTATTCTGGCTTTTTTTCTTTTCTAACTGTCCTTCTAAGTCTGCCACTAGGGCTTGCAGGGACTGAACCATTGTCTGCAAAGATTTAATTATGGCAGTCTCTTGATGGTTATGGGCTGCTCTTTCTCGCACAGCTGAAGCAAGTGCTGCTCCTAATACTGCACACACCACAGCCTTGCCTTTCTTTGGTTTAAATTTTGCTTTCAGTCGCATAACCGTGATACAATCTGTTCACTGTTGCACACTGTGCCAGCGTTCTGCCGCCCACTCTAGACCAGGCACAGAGGGTCTAGCTTCAAAAGTTTCTAGAAATTCAAGTAAGGGGGCAGATGGGTCCTCACTCTGCCTTCCTTGCTGGGCAACAATATCCATTGCTATGGCTTACTAACTCTCAGGCAGGTAACCTTTAGGGGAGGGTCACACTTTATTTCAATGCCCAAACTAAGCACTCCCCCAACACACACAAAGGTTTTCACTTAACAGCACACTAGGTCTGGGAAAAAGTAACACTGTTGCACTTTCTGGGAGAAACGTTGCAAGAGACAGCTTTACACACTGCAATGAGGGGCAAAAAGGCTTCTCGAGTGGGGTCCCACTGTAAGATTTTCAAGTGCCCCAATAAGCACCACCCGAGAGAACACACTTTCTTTCAGGCACAATGGCAATCACACCAATAGCTACGGGGGGCGGGGGCAAGATACGTCTCAGAAAAGGCCACACCGTAACAAATTCAAAACCGCCCCTGGAAAAAGAACGTTTTCTGAGACGACACGCCTTAAGTCAGTTGAGGGCTCAAAGTTTCAAGCGAGGGTCACACAAGTATTTTTTCAAAGCCCAAGTAAGTCTCTCCCTAAAACACACAGACTAAACGGTTGAAAGCAGATATATTTTTTTCGTCAGAAAATCCCACTTCTGACACCAATTAATGTCCTGTTCCACTATAGGAGCCAGGAAGGATTCTTTTAATAGATTTTCTGACGAAAAATCAAGCGCAACACACGGCAATATTATATCTGAAAACCGCTTATTGAAATAATTTTAAAAAAGAATTAAATGACTGAAAAAAAAAAGACAAGGAAAGGGAGAAAAAAAACCCCACTCCAAAACAAAACCCCAATAACAACAACAAAAAGGTGTTCTTACTGAAAATGGCAGGGGGCGGGTGGGGGAACAGAGGACAGGGAACAGTGTTACCACAGAAACCCGGCTATTTTTGAGGATCGGTTTGGCAGACGGAGAGTTTGCGTGGTTTTGTGGGCAAGCTGGGCGCGACTTTGAAACGGCGGCAATGACGTGCGGACGGCGGGCACAGCAATGGCGGCTACGGCGTCGGCTGCAGGCGGCTGGGCGGGCGCGGTTCTCGGGCGGCGGCTGCGGCTGCGTGCAGGCTTCGCACGGTTCTTGGGCGGCTGCGGCTGCGTGAGAGCTTCGCACGGTTCTTGGGCGGNTTGGGCAGCAGCGGCAGCATGCACATGGCGGGAGGTTGGCGATCTCCCCTGTGGCAAAGCTGGGCGCATGGACAGCGAAGCAGGACGAGGGCAGGTGCAGGCAGGAAAGCAAGACTACAAAGGCAGGAGCAGAAGGGGCCAAGCTGAATCCCCAAGCAATCCAAAACGGAGAAGAACAAAGAAAAAGCTCCTGGTGTAGCGTCCAGCCGCCTTTTATGTGCCCCCCAAACTCCTCCCCCAGCTCAGTCTCGCGAGCTCACTTTTGGCGGGCATTTCTCGCGGGCACACGGGTGTCTGTCTTTGCCAGCAGTGTGTGTGTGTGAGTGTGGGCAGGGAGCTACCCGCGGTCCAGTCACAGAAATCCTCCCTGCCCTGACCGGCTGCGAAGCCTCTCTGGGGACAGGGCAACACGTTTTTTTATGGCCATTTTCTTTACCTCACCGTGAACATGTTGAGGCACGTATATTGGTCCCTCTCACCACCCATTAAAAGGCGAGGTCACAAAACTGCAGTTTCCCTCAACATTTTTTTTTAAACTGTCAATCACAGCTGGTTATATAGTAAATGAGGTTGAACTGACTGTTTTACAGGAAAATATCTGGCTGGAGGAAACAACGCTGTGAGCTAATATGTAGATCACGGAGATTTGCAAGAAAAGTTCTTCACTTGTTCAACAGCTCAGCTCCAACTGTTTTGGTTTGTGATGTCAGAAAACCATTGCTAAGTACTTATTGGGAAATACGCACCTTTCTCAGTACCCTACCACCAATGAAACTAGTTGTTAATTAGACATGCTCTCAAATAAAAACTAGCATACCTGAAAGGAGATAGAAAAGAGATTTGCAAAAGAAGTTTATGGGTTGTTACTTTATAAACAACCTGAATGGTGAAAAAGGGTGAAAGGAAGAGGTCATACTGAACTTTGAGATCAGCCTCAGAGCAGCAGGCATCTCAATAATTTAATTTCTTTTTTTTCTCCTTTGTGAGGTTTCTGAGAAATTTTTTTCCATGCAAAAATTCTGGTCTGTTTGGGTTATACAGTGGTTATGTGTCTAGGGAATTTATCTTACAGGTTAAAGTCCCTGCATTTTATCAGTTTTATATGACAGACAAAAGAGAGGAAAAGTAATAACAAATTAAAAAATACTATTATACTTGGAACTCTAAAGAAAGATGATTAATCATGTGTTACATCTTAGGCCTATTTATCAACTATTTGTCTGACAGCACAATAAAACATTTTTCCCCCAAAATAAGAGAATTTCATTGTGACACACAGGTGGTTTTGCCACTTAATTCTTGGTCATTATATCATAGTGCATTAAAAGTTATATAAGTGTAAAGAAAGTGCTTCTGGCTGCAGACTCAGTCTTCAATGGCTGTTACAAAGAGTGATAATTAAGATGGGATAAATGAGTGCACAGGTAGGACAGCTATTTAGAAATACAATGTATAGCTGGTTTGGGCTTTCCTCTGTTTTATGTGTCATGGACCTCACAGTTACCCTTCTCTGCCAGCACTTTTGGTAGGCTGATCATGATTTTATAAATAATACATCCATATAAGCCCTTAATTTATTAAGCTTCTTTTACCAACAATGACTTTTCAACATATGCATTTTTAGAAATTGTGGCCAAACACACAGATTGGTAGTTCTCTCTTCC
The DNA here is from genome assembly GCA_013396875.1 of Vireo altiloquus. NCBI lineage: Eukaryota > Metazoa > Chordata > Aves > Passeriformes > Vireonidae > Vireo > Vireo altiloquus. Next base: position 477,713 of record VZRF01002949.1, on the reverse strand, counting down.
CGCCCAAACACAGCCTTCGTCCCCAGCTGCAAACACTCTGCATAAAGCATTTTTTCATGTGTAATAATCCCACAGTATATGACCTTTCAATTTTAAACTTAAATTAGTAGGAGGGAGAAAGACACGACACCTGTGAATCAGAATGGATTTTCCCAGCAAGTTTCATTTCCTATCATGCCAAATTCAAGATTAGATACGTGATTTCACTTCAGAAAAGTACAATATTGATTGTTATCCTATGTCTTTCTCCTTTATTCAACATACAATATCATCTCAAGGACCCTGATGCTTTTGCAGCTGTGTAACAGGTGAGGATTCACATATATGCAGGGTATTTTCACTAGTAAATTCTTCATTGTGCATGATGCAGGGTCATGGCTGTTCTTCATTTGTTTGGCAAATTGATTATAGCTCCTTAAAGCCTCTCAAGCAACACAAAGCAGACAGAAGAATTACGAGCTAGTTTAGTGCATTTTACCTTGATAGAAAGAGCTTGTAGCTCAGAGAAGCAGGTAGGAAATTATATATATACGTAGCCTTCAGCTTGAGGCTTTCACTGCAAGCTGCATCACTAAATCAGAGGCTTATTAGTACCTTGCTGATGACTTTGCTTTGAAAATATTCTGGGGTAGGAAAAAAGGTTGTTTGCTACTGGCTAGGGGGATGTGTAGCTGGAATATTTATCAGCCCACTTTAACTGGTTGACATATGTTTTTCAAAGAGCAATCTTAAAAAAAATTGATTGAGGTATAACTGTGTTAACTGATTGAGTTTATCACCCGCTTGTTACATATTTTACATTTGCTAAAATTATAAGCAAGATTTGATACCGCATTCAGATTTTCATCCAAACCTAAATTTCATGCAGTGCCTGAGGCTGGGCCTAGCCATTCCAGTTTTGATATTTGGCAGTTGAAGTTCTTTCTTCCATTATTTAACAAAGGAGGGCAATTTGGTAACCTGGCACACTGCCATGGTTTTCCCCAGCCATGAACCAAGCCCCGCATAGGCACTCCCTCACCTTCTCACCAGTAGGGTTGGGGGGAGAACTGGCAGAGCAAAAGCTAGAAAACTTGTGGGTTGAGATAAAGACAGTTTAATAGGAAAAGCAAAAACTGCATGTGCAAACAGAACAAAACAAGGAATTAATTCAGTGCTTCCCCTGGGCAGGCAGGTGTTCAGCCATCTCCAGGAGAGCAGAGCCCCATCGCACATAATAGCTACTTGGGAAGACAAACATCATCACTGCAAATGTCCCCCCTTCTTCCTCCCACTTTATATACTGAGCATGATGTCATATGGTCTGGAATATACCTCTGGTCAGTTTGGGTCACCTATCTGGGCTATGTCCCTTCCCAGCCTCCCAGGCACTCCCAGCTTCCTCAGCAGCATGGCCATATGAAACATAGAAAAGGTCTTGGCTCTGTGTAAGCCAAGCAATAACACAAACATCTCTTTCTTATCAACCCTGTGTTCAGCACAAATACAAAACACAGCCCCATACCAGCCCCTGGGAAGAAAATTAACTCTACCCCAGGCAAAACCAGCACACACATGGAACAGGAATATTCTGCAGCTCCATATAATGAATCTGATGTATCATGCATATGACATTGCACACAGAGCTGACTGTGGATACAAGATGGGTGTGCCTCAAATGTATCAGCATCACCAAAGTCATGAACCAAAACCATCTAGAAACAAGTTATTTTTAATTTGTTAAATGCCTCCTGCATTGCCACAGATTCACTTTTGGGGGCAAGTTCCCTAGGATACACACCTTCTGCTTTTCATATAGGAATACCAATCTGGAAGATAAAATCCAATCAAGACACCTAACCTGTAAGGTTTAGTGAGAACAAGACAAGACCAGATTAGACTAAGACAGAACACCAGATTGGAAGGGACCTCAAGGATCACTTGGTCCAGCCTTTCTTGGTAAAAGCATGGTCTCTAGACAAGATGGGACAGTACCCTATCCATCTGAATCTTAAAAATATCCAGTGTTGGAGAATCCTCCACTTCCCTGGGGAGATCATTCCAATGGCTGATTGTTCTCATTGAGAGCAACTTTTTTACAGTGTTCACGCAGAATCTCCCAGGGAATAACTTGTACCCATTACCCTTCCTCTTTTTCATATGGCTGTTGGTAAAAAGGCAGTTTTCATCTGTAGCCGCCCCTGAATACTGGGACATAGTGATAAGGTCTCCCCTAAACCTTCATTTCTCAGGGCTACCCAAACCCAGCTCCCACAGCCTTTCCTCATAGGGCAGCTTTCCAGTTCTTTGATCATCTTTGTTGTGGCCTTTCTCTGTATCCTCTCCAGCCTGTTCCTGTGAGCTATGATCCTGACACACAAGGCCAGATCATCCTTTTAAAGCTGACACAGGATGAGGAGAGGTTTAGGAAGGCTATGTAAATTTTTTCAAAGTCAGTTTCATAATTTCCATGCATTTGTTAAATCATTTATTCAATCTACAGTGCCTTGTTACAGAAAGTCAATAAATAGGTTCTTGTTGAGATTTCTGGCACATTATTTCACTGCCAAACACTGAGAATATTCCCTCCCCTTCCCTGCCCCACCTTTTTTCCCCCTGAGAACTGCTGTATAACTAGGACTTCCAAAAATATTAATTTGCCCTCTGCTTGTCAAAATTCATGTACTGTTTTCAAGCACTGACAGCAGATACTTACTATTACATCATTTGCCATTTGTTAGGGCCATTTCTTGCCCATGTAAATAATTACAGGAACACAATAATCTGGAAGAAAAGTCTGGTTTGAAAACTAGATGCCTCAAGTGAAGATGTCACAGCAGAATCTGTACATTCACTATTTAATAACAGAATGCAAGTGGCAGCATTTGCAGACAGCAGAATATTTAGGTTGCTCAAGTCTAAAAAAAACTGAGAGAATGTCAAAAGGAGCGATAAAACACAGTGACTGCTGTCATTCTATGACAAAAGCATTGTGTATACTGAATAGATAATTAGTGATTGTAAATCTGCTGTAAGTGAGGAAAGAAAGATTTTGAATTAATTTCAGACATCACTAAAAATACCTACTACATTTTTTTCAGTAGCTAAGTACAAGGTAAACAGAAAGACTGAGGTAGAAAATAATTGAAAATACGTCATTAAATCAGTTATAGGCATTCATCAAAAATAACATTTTGTCTCCCCATCGCTTTTGAGAGGGAAATGCAGGCATACAAAAAATAGACAGATAAAAGAAGTCTGTAGGGTAATGGACAACTTTGAAAAAAAATGTACAGAACAGAAATAATCAGTCCAAGAAACAGACTAAGAAGAAGCAACATGACAGAAGTATACAAATAATTAATATCGTTGCTAATAAGAACCATAATACCTCTACTTATCCATGATCATTCAGCAATTACAAAATCCACTTAAACGCTTCATAGACTTAACTTGGTAGCAAGATTTTACCCAGTCCTATGAATATGATGACCTTCAAGACTAACAAGAATGTTCAGATGCTGGGGACAATGAGGACACTTAAAAGTGAGAAAACAAAGAGCATAATTGTTGAGGCTTGGTATAATCCAAATTCAAAGATTTTCTGCTGCATGCTGGTTATTCTCAGTGTCTCCCACTGCAATGTTTAATTTCCCAACTTATCTAGATCTGTGGGTTTGATCTGTTATGGCAATTCCATCACACTAAAAATCAACTAAGTTATTAGCTTGTTGAGAATCCTTATTTTTTTCCTTCCCAAGACACCATTACCGTTTTTCTACAAAAACTGGAAGAGTGTATTCTCTGGCAAATATTTGGACTAATCTGGAAAACAGTAGTGTTTAGATATGGTTGGATGATGGAATTTCTATATTCCCTAAAAGCAGGCACCATATTTAAGGCAAAATTGTGACAAGGAAAATTAGTAATTTGTGCAGGAGCCTTAGTTTGAAGTTCCTTCTAAGAGTCCTTTTTCCATTCTTCCTTGGGCAGGCAGCAGAGAGATGAACCTTATTTGGAAGCATAGACTGTGCCAGATGGAGCAGGCTAGTTTAAAAATCAAAGGGACACAAGGGCCTGTTTTCTGTAGGAGATAAACACAGAATGTTCTGCACTGCCAGCACTTATGAGCCCTCCTGTACCTTGGTGCAGCAGGCATCAGTTGGCTTTCAACTGCTCTGACGCCCACTTTGACTGAGCTGCACCAAGTCCAAGAGTACCATCATTATGTCAACCCTAACACTGCTTCCCAGTATTATCAGTGAGTGTAAAGTACTGGTCTTAATTTGCTGTAATTAAAATTATTAGGTCTGGTGCCTGAAATATTCATTGAAAAGCTATCCGCAGGATGATATGGACCCCACATACCACAGACATCAGTTCACCTTTAGAGAAACTCTCAAATTGAATTGCCATTGCATGGTAAGTTTTTTTAGAAGGAGTAATGATGAAGGGAGAGCAAAATGAGAAGAAGTCTTAAGCCATTGAGAATCCCTTCTATATTAATATCCAAAAACTCTTTGAGTGTCATTTAGAAGGCAAAAGTACTATGAAGAGTTGCAGATGATTCAAAGTATTAACTACACATGAAGGTCTCTCTCTTTCTTATAATAGTGTCTATTGCATATAGGTAAAATTATAAAATTAAGGCCTTGTTGCCTTTGTAAAATCATGGCTTAGGCCTGTTACTCTGGCTGGAGAAAGACTCTGAGAAAAGCTCAGAAGAAAAAAAAATAATTAGTTTTCACCCATGTAAATGTAGTATCAACAGAAGCAAGAAAGTTAAACAACAGAAGGAGAAAAACAGCAACATATCTGCACCTGGTATTTTTTCTGAATGCTTGAATGCTTATGCTATAGGTAGCTAATGGTAGTATATTGTAGTTAACATTAGCCAATGAATCTACTGTAGTAATTTAGTAGCCAATAAGTATGTAACATGAATTATAACATCCAAAGGTCTGTAAAAAGCAACTGCTTTGTTTAATAAAGGCTTTTTACACTTTGTCAAAGGCATGGTCTGAGTGTGTTGTGGCTGCCCCAACAGCAACAGATGTTAGGAATCTCACCAAAATCCTGAAAAAGGTCACAGGATTTTTTACAACTTTTTATTGGACTAAAGCCATTATTTTTTTTCCTACCTTGTGTAATAAGCACCTCATACCTGGCAGTTAATGTGAAACAGCCATACAAATAAAGTGAGTAATATTTAGTGATATGAGGTTCGATAAACTTCCTATTTGAACTGGTTTTTATTTATTATTTGCATTTAAAAAACCTTCTTGTAATATCTTTGCCTAGTTAGGACTTGGTATTCAGGCAGTAAGATGTCCTTTATGAAGTCCTTAATGAACTTGTAGATACACACTTAGTATCTGCAGCCAGTTATTTTCCCAAATACACGATCATTTGTCTGCAGCATTATAGTGATAAATAAGGGTTTCCTCTGTAATTCTGGATAGTTTTGTTACTATACTTTACTGTCCAGGACTTACAAGAATATGGATCAGAAATGTATTCAGCTACCTGAAAGGAGGTTGTAGCAAGCTGGGGGTCAGCCTCTGCTCCCTGGCAACCAGTGACAGAATGAGAGCTGTGCCGGGGAGGTGTAGGCTGGACATCAGGAGGAATTTCTTCTCAGTAAGGGATATTAAATACTGGAATGGGCTGCGCAGCAAGGTGGTGGAGTCACCATCCCTGGAGGTGTTCAAGGTAAGACTGGACATGGCACTCGGTATGTTCATAGATTGGACTTGATCTCAGAGGCCTTTCAAAGCTAATTGATTTTGTGTGATTCTGTGTGTGATTCTGTCCTGCCCGTGCTCACTTCTTGTGCACCTGCTCACTGCCAGAGCATGGGACACAGAAACATTACTGATATAGAGTAAACACCAAAGAGCAACAACCAAAACATCAGTGTGTTATCAACACCATTCTCATACTGAATCCAAAGCACAGCACTGTACCAGCTACTAAGAAGAAAAACTCTACCCCATCTGAAACCAGGACAAGCCAGGACCAGGTTGCACATACTATAGTTTTTTTGCCGTTTAAACTCAAAACATTTTTCTTTACTACTTCAAACAGTGTGATCTCTAATTTATCCTTTACACAAGTTTTCAAATAATCAGTAGATGAGCTTCTGAATGTGGGAATTTTTTTGAGAATTTTTGAATCCTGTAAGGGGAAAATGTATCTAACAGCATTATCCTGAGCCCTCTTCAGTTTTTTCTTTGAGGGAGTTATGTGGGCTAGTGTTATGGAAAAACATGCTATACAAATGGAACCACACCACTTCAAGCAATTCAGGACTTTGGAGGACTAGAAAAGCATCCCATCTTCTTGCCATGACAACAGCAATAATATGTGCTGCTTGTGTTTGAATATGATCAAGAGAATCAGATGATAGTGTTGTTACTAATAGCTGCAGCCTTTTATCAATTTGACTATGCATAGGAATCTACTGGAGAAGAATATGATAGATTATACAAAGCTGGTTTATATTCAGAAATGAGGTGCCATGAAATGAGAGGTGTGCCTCAGGAGTCTGTACTGGGATCAGTACTCTTATTAACATTTCCATCAATTACATACCCAGTGGGATCCCTGGAAGCACTCGAGGTCAGATTGGATGGGGCTCTGATCAATCTAATCTAGTTGAAGAAGTTCCTGCTCATTGCAGAGGCGTGGACTAGAGGGCCTTTAGAGGTCCCTTCCAACCCAAATTATGGTTCCTCAACTCTGTGAAACACTGTGTTTGAAGTTTGCCCTAATTAATTGGGATAGGAAGCCAAAACAGATCTCTTCCCTCAGTGATGCACGAGTGACCTCTTAAAGTCTCTAAAAACAAAAATCTGATTGAAGAATAAAGAAAATGAGCAATCTGTTACTACACTAGAGCCCAGACAAGTCAATGGAAGCCGAAGCCATTCAAGAGTTCCCTCATTTACCAGAACTTGCATCATAAAAAGCAATTTTATGTCATTAAAATAATTATTTATATCATACCTGTTTAAATGGCACTAACAGAGTCCCTGAATGACAGATACCCAATATTTCTGGTGTTGACAAATTTTGACAAAATGACATTCACTAGTCTTGACATAGTTACTCCCATTGAAATAGGAGCCACACATGTTAACACAACACGTACATGACATTTAAGGTTTAATCAAAGTAATCTATTTTTGAATTTTTGATTGACAGGCTCTTCTTTCTGCTCCCTTAACTCAGCTATGTGTTTATTAGCACACACACTTCTGATCAACATATCAGTAAATTTCTTGGTTGATCTAACCATGATTTACCCACACAAGTGGGTAAAAATATTGTTTGTAATGCAGATCTATTAACCTCCTGCACAGCAGATCATGCTGCTCTGTCCCAACCATGTAGACTCTCCCTGCAAAGCAAAGATTGTCTCTGCATTTCTTTGACAGATGCTGCAATACTCATTGATACAAGCTTTGGAATGGGAAGGCTCTGCTCCAAGCTGGGCTATTGACAGAGATGGGTTTGTCTCAATGTAGTTTTAAGCAGAATACAGAGTGATCTGTAGGCTTGGGCTGTGATAAGAGCTGCTTTCAAATCTTGAATACTCATTTTGGAAGAAGGAGTTTTTAATATAATTTTTAATATATTTTTAATGTAATTTCAAACCTAGAAAATCAATACTAATAATAATAAACAAATTTATTCTCATAAGCATTTCTCACAAGTGGACCAAATTCATCTGAAGGCAAAATGCACTTTCAAGAGTTTTGTTGCTCTGGGCATGAGTTGTGAACTGATATAAATAAAATAAAGAACGGTGTCCAAACTTTGAGGGTGGCTATCAAAATTGGAAGCAACTGTTAAATCAGAAGCTTCAAATTACTGACATTCAAGAGTGTAAAATTTATTTTCCTGGGTACATACAAATCATTTATTCATTCACATATAAAATGCATGAAATGTTGAAGCTCACCTTTTGGAAACCTACCTTGACTTCCACCTTAAGTAAACTTATTCTCGCTATCACAAAGGCCTACTGAGTACTAAGTTCAGAGTCCTCTACTTCCAAAATTATTCATATTCTATTTCCATTTTTTCCAAAAAACCCACACCGAGTTTAAAACATACAGAGAATGTGAAAAAAGTACTGAAGAAATTAAAGGGCTTCTTTGTATATGACATTTTCACTACAAGTTCTGTCATTGCTCTACCCCTGCTGCAATATCTGCCAAGCACTTTGCAGTCATACTTGCTCAGTGGTGCTGATATTCTTGTACCATGCAGCACCACTATCTGTGCAGAAAGCCTCAATTATTTTGTGGCACTTGGTCAGAGATAAGCTCGGCAAAAGCCATCCCCTTGTTTAGAGAGGGGTGTATGCTATCACAGAAGGGACTGTGAGCATTGCCTGCCAACTGTGTTGATAAAACATGAAGAAGGAGTACAGCGAGGATTCCACTTTTGATCATGACTTTCCAAAATGATGTTACACATCATTATACACATCACAGAGGAACAGACAATTATGCAAGATACTTCACAGAATTCATTTTTTCCTCGGGAATTGTATGCATGTGAGACAGAGTGAGGGACAGAAATGACAATCCCACTGCAGCAAAGGGACAACAGCAAGTTGTGCTCATTTCAATGCTTGAGAGTCCTTGTAGCAAAAAACCCAAAGCAACAGCTATGGGGAGAGATGAAAGCTAACACAACCAACAGTGTCAGTGCTAATGAGGAAAGACTCAATGCAAACTCTCTGTTGGCCACATCAGTAGGACAATGAAGCTCAATCTGCTGAATGTTCCAAAAATAAAATGACAAATTAAGCATCATCTAATGCTTCTAAGAGTATGACAACAGCTTTTATGTTTCCTGTCGAGAACCATATATTATTGTGGAACACATGTAAATACGCATTGTGTATCACAGAGCCATTCTTCACCCATAAAAATACGCCCAGTCAAAGTCTGGCAGGCATGAATGAGAAGGTTTAAAAATTACCAGCCAAAATAGCAAGGAATAAAATACACAGTGGATATAGTTTCTATTGGCTACCTTCACAAACCAGTTGATGGACAAATATTAAAAAACACCTATACAGGTGTCCTACAGATGACAAACAATTTATTATTACTAGTGATCTGTAATGCGTGAGATTTTCAGTTGAATCAATACATGTGTTGCATTAGCACCAAAAGCAAGGTCAGAGAAAGGAACGTATGTCCCACTTACTGAGAGAAAGTACAGTGTCTCATGAAAGAGAATTTTTGTGAGAAGGCCTGATTACAGATAGAGAACCAATTGAGACTGCTGCAGCTTAACCAAATATCACAGGTATTTTACTAGGGCAAAAGGGCAATACCTGTATTATGGGGAAGTGAGTTTTGTAACCTGCACCTTCCAATATTCTCCCTACTAAAGCAGCAGGTGTAGGAAGAACTAAAAACCTTGCAAGAAGCTGCATAAAATTTAACCCACTGCACATTCTGAATCACAGGATGATGTATTTTGTCTTGGGAGAAGCACAACTAATCACATCAGTAGTTAGATTTTGCAAATGTTTCCTTGATCATCTTGGCACATGGAACACTCAACAGCACAACCACCATTCTTAGGAGAATTATGCTGAATAAAAAGCTGATACTCAGACCTTGGCGAAGGTACAGTTACTTAGTCTCCAAAACAGGTCAGTAATTTGTCACATCAGCCCTTTTATGAACCATCAACCTCATTACCCTAGTTCACTGCACAAGCTACCCTTGGGAGCCCAACACTAATAGTGTGCAGACAGAGGTAAGACACACAGTCCAAACCCCCTCATTATAGATCCACTTTAGGGAAACACTTACATATTAGGGTGAAACAAGTGTTACAGTTACAAGAACAAAAATCAATACAAGGAACCCAAAAGCTAAATGTGTTTTTTCAAGTAATACCATCAAACTTAACTCTGAGAAGCAGCCCAGGAAACTACTCATGTGACAGGTATCATCTATCTGTATGAATGGCATCACATTGCACTCACCCTTACTGGTAAAGACACAGCATGAGAGAACAACTGCATATTTGAACAGGAACGTGCTTTAAAACAAAAGATAAAAAGGACCTTCAGTTTTGCTTGTATGTCTGTATTATTCTCCAGGTGTAAATGACAACACTGCCTAAGGCCTCAAGCCTTTAAGTTGCTGGCTGTTCTGGCAAGCTCTTACTGCTTTTATTGAATTTATGGGAGCTGGGATATTTCGTTCCTTCTTGGTATCATTGATACAAATTTCTCTCTATGAAGCTTTGAAAATCTCTAGTACAGTAAAGCAGAGATAAGTTTGCTCATGAAATTTCATTAACAACTTGAAATATTCTAAACAGATATCACACCTCTATTTTTTTGATGTAGCCACTGGAGAATAAGTAAGAGGACTATCAGTCTTTTCCTTATGGATGAAGCTAAGTAAGAGGAAACTTCAAGTAAAATCAGTTTGTTGGCAATAACAAAATACTTCCTTCTCTTCAATAACACAGAAGTAGATCGCCCCAAAACCTTTAATGTTTTATCTCTTTTAAACCCACTTGCTTTTTTACTCTTAAATTTCATCTTGGCCTATTGTCCTCTTTGTGGCACTACTGTAGTATTCAGCAGGAAACAGGTAATGCCTTAAGTGTCTGATATAGTATTTTGAGAATTTAATACAGACACAAATTTTGTATCAATTTTAGTTCTTCAGTTTATCTCTAGATCTGAAAACAACTTACCCATGAAAAGAAAAAAAAAATATTGTTAAGACATCAGAAGGTCTGAAAGCAGATTTATCGCTCATTTCTGCAAATTTTATGGGCTATTATTTTTCTTAAAATTTAGGTGGACTCAGATCAAACTTCCCTCATACACATTTTATTTGTTGTCATAAAGCACCAGTGATCTAAAATAGCCACTGTGGAGAAGTTTATTCTTTATAGCATACTGTCACTAGGTGTACTAGTAACAGTTTTCTTCAGAAAATAATGTTGTGCAAAAGGAGTTGGAAGGGCAACAGATAAATACATTTCAAATATACTTCAATAACTTAAAGGGCAGATAAGGCAAACCAGACATGGCAAGTTATAAAAATTTAGTAAAACTGAAGTTTGTTGCATTTAGTTTACAAGTTAATCTTGAAGGCTGAAAAAGAATTGGAGGAGATAACAAATAGTAGTAGGGTTTTACTTCCAAAATTTAATTCTGCTTTACAGGCTAGCTCAGCCAAAAATGCATAATTTTTGGTCAGTTCTCAGTCCACTGGGAGATCATGCACACCCATTTTGATTTTGTTTGCTTAGATGTGCTGACTGAAACTGACTTCACATTTGTAAGTACATTACTTTTAGCAATGCTTTTCCCCATTTTCTTTTCCATGTACTGCCTTGGAAGTAGAACAACTAGAATTGAAATACAGTAGGTTTCAAGCCACATGGATTAAAAACAGAGATGGAAAAAATGATTTTCCATGTTTTTTTTACCAATCTGTACCAGATATGTCTCCAGCTCTTTGGAACAATTGTTTCTGCTGTGGTATGGTTTCAATTTTAAAATGTCAGCCAAGCAACCTGTTGTACAAAGGAGTTGTTCTGCTACCCTCCATCCTACTTTCTTTCAGCACTTCTCTGACTGAAGAGCAACAAGTTCGGGGAATCACACTGGAAACTCACAGAACAGGGGTTCACCAAACCAGCTTATTGTGGGGTCAGCCAAACCTTAGAGCCAGCCCAGAGGACTGAGATGGAACCATGCATGTCAAAGTAGCACAAGAGCCCCATTTGGTCCCAGCTTCTTGTTAGACTGGCTTACTAGCTGAAGGCACACTCTCAGAAAGCCTCTTTCTTTTCAGAACTGTTCTATTGTAAAACATACAATGATTTGAAAAAGTGTCCTCTACCAGTACTTGCAGAAAATGTCAATGCCTCCTCTAAAACACCCTGGTTAACCCAACACATTGATACAAACAGCCTCAATGCTTCCTTCTAGTGCAACAGGTATTTTTCTTATTTCCCCTGTTCCTTTTTTTTCTCTGCATCTACATGTCATATTTTAGAATGTGGTGGTCTAAAGTATGGTGTCAAAATTTGCATTCCACTATTTGGATGGGTAGTTTCATTATCACCATGTAATCTGAGAAACATTCAATACTACTGAGGATCAGACCCTCTAAAAACACAGAGTAATTATCTGCCGTTGAGCTTTGCTTGTGAAAGTCTGTTTTCTTACCATAGAGAGCTAGCAAGAAGTGAGGATGTCTTCTACTACCTGCACAGATCCTGAATAAATGTGTCCATTTACTTTTCTTTAGCTGCCCCAAAATAATGAAACCAGTGTTTTGCTTTGGTTTACTGACTCTTACCCCTGAGGAAGAGGAATATAAGTGAACAAAACTCTGTGACCAAATCTTAGAAAGTGTAATGAATTGATAGGACTGAAATGCATCGTGAACTGCTTTCGTATTTGTGATAGTTCATGTAAAAAACCCCATCAGAATGCATTGAAAAATGCATTTACTGTCTCCAACACTTCAGATCTTATATGAAGAATATCTCAAGTTGCACAGAGAAAAAACATACATACAGAAGGGAAATGTGTGATGTCAGCTATAAAGATATTTCAGATACAATTGAATGAATTTTTTTTTGAAAGTAGAGTTATTTGTGAGCAGCAAGAGACCTTCTCCCTCTTCTTTGCCCTCTTCATCAGCACTCAAAGCCCTGGCAGAAGTAATTTTGAAGTTTTCTCTTGAGAGAAGACCGAGACAAATCACAGCACCAAATAGCCTTGATTTAATTAAAAGGGAGAGAAATTCCTTTAAAGCATCTTTCTACTTGAGGAACAAAGGAGACAAAAAGCAGAGTAAAACCGGTGGAGCTCACAATACTCGCGAGGAACTGTGGAAAACAAAGCGCTCGGTGCGGAGGAGAGCACGAAAGGGAACAACAAGGCAGTGGTACCTGATGGCAGGGGCCTGCCGAAGCTCGGACGCTCCCGGTGGCCATGGCGGTGCTCCCCGCGGCGGGCCGGCTGTGCCTCACCGGGGCTGACTGTGCCTCACCGGGGCTGCTCTGCCCCGGAGGTGCCCTGAGGATGGAACCAGCCGCTCTAGGTACGGGCCCTCAGCCGCCCCAGGACGGCCTCGGGAAAAGGATTTCTGGATTGCCTGGGCTGAGAGCGAGCCGGTGCTCAGCGAGAGGACCAAGGGCCCTGTGGGCCTGGGAGGAGAGGCAGGGAAGAAATACAATCTTCACCTGTCTCCTTGCTGCCTGCGCTCAAGGCAAGTGTTTGAGCACGTTCTCCTGTATTCGAGTGACTGTTTCCCGGCAGAGCCCAGCCTGTAAGACTTTTGGAGCTGAGCAGGGCTGGAGGCAGAGGGGTAGGAAGGGCTGGGACAGGGGCAGAGCAGGGCAGGTGCCCTCAGGTGAGGCCGGGCGTGCGGCCGCCCATGCATTGCCCTGTGCCGCGCTCGGGCCGGAGCAGAGCGTGTGGGATGGATGGAGCGGCTTTCTCTGCGCCTCTTTCCCCTTCCTCAGGGGCTGCCACGGTACCAGAGAGGCCTGTGGCTCCTTTAGCTGAGAAGGCATAGACAAGCCTTCGGGGAAGCTCTCCACGGGCTGTAACTCTGTGTGAGCTGGCCCCTGGGGAAATAGCACCAAGCTGAAAATCTCATTTCCTCCCCCACGGCAGTGCTCGGTGGCCTTACCTGGCAAGAGCTAAGGGCGGGCAGGTGTCTCTCCATGTGGCCATGCTGTGAAGCATTAAGGGCTGAGACCTCCAGGCTCTTGCACTCATCCTCTCATGTAATGCTACTTGCCATGCCTGAGCTAATGATACAAGATGATTAGATTTGAAGCCAAGATTATGGAGTGGTGCTTCCTCCATTTCCAGAATATAATTTTTTTGAAGGTCAGGTAATTACATTACAATGCATTGACTTGTATCGTAAATTTTAAATAATCTTCCTGTACTCCATACTTCAGATCACTATGCCTTTGAACTCTACTGACCAAAAGTTTAATATTTCTGTATTAGTCTTGAATAACTAGGGCATAAGCTATGTAAACCAAGAATCTCTGAGCTAAATCACATCAAAAGTCCATCTACTGCCCAAATATTGAGCTGTGGTAAGAGCAAGACTAGTGGAAGTATACTTCCTATACTCTTAGCCTTGTCAGTATTTTCAGGAGACTTGCTAGACTAGAAGTAGCTCTGAGTATTTAGTAACTGCCTGATTTTCTTGTTTGTCATTCTTGAATTCATCTGGTCCTTGCCATATTGAATCTTTTGTTAGTGACCTTCATAGGTCTGTTTTGTAATATTTGTACTGTGAAATAGAAGTGCTTCACTATCTACAGCCAGTGGAGTTTCCAGTAGACATAGTGCAGAGCAATATCAAACAGCAGATTTTCATACATAAGTCTTAACTAACTTTTACTCATGTTTTGCGATAAAGAGGAGCCAATGGCCATTCAGAAACCCTTTCCTCTGAAGGTCTTGGTGTGTAAACACAGTGCTTCAATACCTAATGCAAGTTCTAATTTCCCTCCAGACTGCAGAATGCTGGGCTAAATTTTAAACATTTTAAAATATTTTAACATTTTTATCAAATTTTTGCTCCCACTAGGTGGCATATATTGTAAATGCACACCAGTAACATTTGGGGTAGAACAACTCATTATTAACTTGAGCAATCATAGATTGTATCTTTTTTTTTTTTTTTGCCTAATCCATGCTATCTTTTTTAGTTAAAATTCAAGACTCCTGACACTGCTTGCCAATGGATTTAACTAAATAGGCTTTCTTACTATTAGTTAACATAACTCACAGGGTATGAACACCTTAAATTCGTTGTAACAACCAAAAATTTAACCAAAATTGATTCCAACTCTTAATCTGAAAAATGATACATGGTATCTTGGGAAAGTTTCTGTCTGTTTCCTTTTCACTGTGCCAATCTTGTCCTTTATTCATAGAATCCATCACAGCCCCTAATTGTTTTAATTGTGGTGTTAGAAGGTGTTTGAAGAAAATTTGAAGAGAGCATGTTATTTTTACTTCCTCACTTAGGATGTGATACCTTTATCGCAGTGCAGTGCCTGCTTATTCGTTAAGTTTGTATTAGACGAAAGAGTCAGTAAAATAAAAATTAACAAACAGCAGAGCAGACATTTGTTTTCAAAACCTGTTGTCCTCAGCATTTCTCTTCAATTTCCTTTTCCATGTGTAATCTCACTGCTATGTATAAGCTGCCACATCACCTCTCTGCCTTTGGAACACCTTGCAGCTGTGTGGGTTTAGTGAACTGAAATGCAAACAGCTTTCTGCACATGTGTAAAGAGTATACATTAAAAATGAACACCTTTTTTTTCTTTGAACATCATGAAGTTTGTAGTAGAGATGATTACCCAAACGTGATAGTTCAAGCACAGTATTTATGAAAAGGTGAAGAGAGGAGAAACATTGGTAACAGTGAGAGGGATGTAAAAACCTCATGCAAGTGCTGAAGTAGAGAAGAAGGTTACTGCCTCCTTGGGGCAAAATACTGGTGGTGGAGGCAATATTTTGCATTGGTTAAGTATATTATGACAGTGTATTTTTTTTAGGTGTGGATCCTGGTCTCACACGTCAGCATAAATCAAGAGCAGCATTATGGATGATTGTAGGCTCACGCTGGCATAACACCAAGTAAGTGAAAGAAGAGCTACCTCTGCTGACAGTCAGTTTTCCAGGGAGAATCCCTGACTATGCAGGCACAGTGCTTTATGCTCTGTGTTGTATAGAGGGGAGCAAGGATGCATCCATGGCAAGTGCAGAGGAGGAAGGAGGATATGCCTGAGTGTACTGAATCATCCCTGCTCTTAGGGAAATTGGAGTAATGTCAGTACTTGTGATCTGATACAGCTCGGGTTTTAAACTACTAACTGTTAATTTGAGCAAGTAATCCTTAAGGACCTTCTCTCTGCTGTAGAGAATCTTAATGTCTTTTGCATTTTACTTTACTAATAGAGGATTGCAAACCTCTTGAAAGTGTGAGGCAATACAGCAGGAATAGTAGCATCAAATTCAGTTAGATTGCAAGGGGAAGTAAATGTTTATAAATAATGAGAAAATACTACCAGACTACTTCTTTCACCTTTATTCCCTCTCCAATTTCAAATGAAATCAAAAGGAAGCTTGGTTGCTCACCAAATTGAAAATACTGTACATGAATACATGTAATTCAAATAGGATTTATAGCCTTCTCAGAGCATTGCCATCAGTTTGAGAGCTTGGAAATTTAAATTAAAATAAATATGCTGTCATTAATTTCAATCATTATTAGGTGGAGGTTAAGGAATTGAAATTCCTTATACATTCTTTTACAAAAATAATTTTTTTACAAGGAGAATTTTTAATAGTGGCTCTTTATTGGATTATTTGTGAGATGAAAGAAGGTTATACTGAGAGAGCACAAAACACATGACCTTTGAAATTTTAGCTACTTTAGGTGTGCATTAGTAATTTTTTGACATCACTTGTAAAATTCATGGCTGTATGTTTTCTCTGCTCCTTTTTTCCTCAATGGCTGCTTTTTCTCTTTGAATATACTACGTAAAAGATTCTAGGAGGAAAATTTTGGTTCTTTACTTGGAAAGTTCAGTAACATTGTTTGGATTTTCAATGAAATCCATGGGACTAGCATGCTCAGTGATTTAGCTTGGCTTCTCCCATGGCTTCCTTCTCCCTGTTTCATTTTCTGAGATACTTGTTTGGAGTGATCTAGATGGAAAGATTAAAACAAGCAAAATTTGCTGTCATTCTTTCGTAATGCTATGAAGAAAGAGACCCATGCAAATCCCTCAGCTGGAGCCACTGCCCACACTGACTTATGCTTATGAATTCCACAAAGAGAATATTTCATTACAATTTCAATCCCTGGTTTCCAAGTGCAGACATTGATATTGCCAGAGTTAGCGCAAAGCTATCAATCATTAGAAAGCTTATTGACTGTTCAAAATAGTTCTATCAATATCTCATTTGCTGTCTGATCTAATGCACAGGCTGTTTAATGTCAATGCAATGGCTCCATCTTTCAAATGATATGACATAATTTCTTTCAAGCCTACATTTTTATGTCTGGCCCATTGAGTTAGATAGATGTGTTTGGCCTACTCTGCTGCTAGGCTGGTATCTGTGAAGAAAAATTGTTCCTACAATGTATGCTTCAAGTATATGTTATAAGAGCATTTGAAGAAATACTTACTTTGATGAAATACTGCTCAAAGTTAGGCTTTTGGAGATTCATGGAGTCAAGGTTAAACAGTAAGCATTGCTTTTATTGGATTGAATCCAAAACAGTATTTAACAAAACCTGATCTAGCTGAATGATGCCCTGTGAAGAAAAGCCAAGATGGTGAAGAAACACAGCTCTAGATGCTGCTCTGGCTTTGTATCCTTCTTTGGATCTACTGACTTGTTCCAGAATGGCAGCTTTGTCCTTTCTTTTTTGCAATCACTGAATGCCAGATTGTGATTTGGGTGTCAGGCCTGAGCAAATCCGAATGATGCCCAACCCTCTCAAGATTTCCTAGACTGGATATCTAGGAGCCAAGGACAGCACATATATGCTGATTCTCTGGAGCAGATGAAACAGATGGACAGAGATATATTTCCATCCTTTGCAATTCAATGGCCAGCACAGCTGAGCTAATGTTTAGGGGCAGGAGGGGTTAATGATTTGCTGCTGGTATAGGCCAGCAGCTAATTACTTTCTGTCTCCAACAACAGGGAAGCAGGATGGAATAGCCTCTGTCTAATTTGCAGTAATTCCTGTGGAATGCTCCAGTGCAGAAACATGCTGCTCCAGGCTCTGTCTTGGTGACATAGCCTGGCCCTCAGTAAAATATGCAAACACTTGTCATGTCTTAAGAGGTTAAGACTTAGCCCCTGTAGGAAGTCTATGGTAACAATCAACTTTTCAATACATCCTGGCATTGGAATAAGAAGAAGGATTCACGAGGAAGCAGATTTTCATAACATTGTACAAACATTGAATATAGTTTTCTAGTTATACCCAAACCAAGGGGCTGTGTGCCTTTGCATAACTTTGTAAACTAATTAACTCCTCTTAAGCACAAGTGTGATGTTGAAACCAAAAGATTTCATCTAAGATTCTGGTTTTTCAATATTTTAATTAGGATGGAAGTATAGACTGGCTAACAAGAGCTGATGTTTAATCCTACCTGAATCTGGGATGAGCCATGTAGAGAAACTTACAGATATACACTTCACTGATACACACTTCAAAGATGGCCAACAACAGGCATTCTGCAAATCTTGGTTGCTTCCTCTCTTCCCAAAGAGCAGATCAGGGTCCTCAAAGGGAAGTATTTCCTTCTGAAATAAAATATAAGGTTCATAACATTTTCTTTTCAGGAACTGGAATTAAAATTTCACAATTGCAAAACTCAAAAATTGCCTTTAGGAAATGGCCTCTCAGTTTTATAATTTTTAGGTGTTTCCCTTATCTGTTTTAATTACTTTTTCATGTGTTTTCTCCTTTTAGAACTAAATATGCAAAACTAGGATTTTAAGAGGCTTTTAATAGGGAACATTTAAAAAAGTTTAAAAATCCTAACACATTTCTACAATTGCAAAAATGTATTTAAGAAAATATAAACTTGAACCTGTTTGTTTTGAATCAGAACAATCCCTTTTTTGGGGGGAAGGGTGTGGAGAAAGCAATCCCATTTGACTGCTGGTGGAGTCAGTCTCTCTAATGCATAAATGTATGGTGCTATGGGGAAAAATAATCAGGGCTAAACCAGAATGTCATGCTTTTTACTGTTTGTTGGTTCTGGGGTTGTTTTGTGTCATGTGTTGTTGTGCCCCCCATGTCCCCAGCCCCAATTGTTAACCTCACTTGCAGCTTGGAATACTATGGCTTTCTAGTGCCACTGAGACTTGAGAATGCTAAAACTTAGTTCAGATCTGGAATATGCTGTTTTTCAGGCATTGCTGATAAAATCAAAATTGTGGATCTGAGGATTGAATCAGCAAAGTGAGTGCAAAACAACCCATATGCAGTCATGGGGTGAAAATCTGTGCTTTTGATCAGAAACCTTGATCAGAAACACACAGGAGTGTCAACCAGTAAATGGATATTATTAAGAACCACAGACAACGAAGTGCAGAATCTCCCCAGGAGACCAAAATACACAGACCTGAAAAACTAATAAGTATCTGATGTTACTTCATAGAGAGAATACTTAGGACTAACTCCTGAGAGTTATTATGATAATAACTGCATTAGAGATGCAGGAGAATTTAGAAATAGTTATGGTAAATGTGAATAAATAGAAGTGAGTGTTTGAGGTGGTAAAAAGTTGAATATTATCACTTATTTATACTAAATGATGACTGTGTGAAGTTTTTCTCAGTTTCCTCAGGCTGATAGCACAGAGTAAGACTGCCTTGGTTAAGCTACTGTTTACTCTAGATAACAAAGTAAAATTTAAATTTTTTACTTGTGTGTGTATCTAAGTTTCACTAAGCAGGTATGCAGCAGAAAGCTGCCATAGTTGGGTTATTTTCTGGGATCTACAAGCAGATTCTAGGTCTGTGGCATTATGTGCTGTGTACAGAGCATCATAAGACTGCTAAGAAAAAGAAACTAATATGACTTTTTTAGCACAATTTGAGATTCAGTATGATGCTACTTCTGTTTGTTGACTACTTAATGGTGCTGAGAACATCAATGTGACACTGTGTATGCATCGCTGCACTTTTTATTGGGGCTATTTTATGCAGGAAAAAATACAGCGTTGCTCGTAGTTCTTGGAGGCTATCAGTGTATCATTGTAAAATATCTTTTAGTTTGTGCATTGTATTGTAGCAAAAACCAATACCATTATTAAGAGTGCAAATTTAAGTACCTAGACAGTAAAAAATGCCACCCTTTGTACTTTCAGTGTGTAAATAATAGAGATTAATGAGATAACCTTTTACATAATTTCCTGCAATTTCAAGTGATATAATTAATTTATTTATAGATATGCAGGTTCATTTCTGTTCATGAATATAGTTTGCTTCTGTGAGTGAATTACCAGACAAAATGTTGTTAAAATATTTGGATTACAGAGTGTTACAAAGAGCACTCATAAGCTGAGGCACTTGTCTGTGGGAGATGTTAGGGTGCAACATTATAATATATATATGTTACATTTCTTTTCTGTATATTCTGTTTACACCCCTGTATCTATAAATATTATTGATGACAATGTGAATGTTCTTTCAAAAGCACCATATAACTTTTATATTAGAGTAGAGCACTGCCAATTTGAGTGGTAAATCAGTATTAGCACCTCCTAAAAGAATTGATCTTTTGTCTTCGTGCAAGTGCAGTCAGCTACAAAACTGTGGAAGAGATTATAAAGGTGTTATCATACAGTGCTTATATGGAGAGAAGCTGTTTTTGTTAGACCTGTGACAGAGATGTATAGGGGAGACCATTCTCTGCTTGTCTTTTGCATGGTGGATGAAAGCTAATGTGTGTCATTTTCCTTTTCCTCCCCATGGAAGAATCAGATACAGTCCTAAGCATCCCTGGGCCATATTAGGAGATGCTGTTTTGAGTATAGGTCAGAAGAGACAAGAAAAGCTGGGCTGCTTTGTCTTAAGAACCCAGAAGTCAGTTCTGGACAGGAGGAAGTCCCTTGGAAACAGAGAAAGCAAACACACTACAGGTGCTGTCCTTCATTGCATCTGACATGAACTATTGTTGCCTTTTAGCTGATGTCCTGTTCCACTCTAGGGGGGAGCCAGGAAGGATTCTTTTGATAGATTTTCTGATGAAAAATTAAGCACAAAACATGGCAGTATTATATCTGGAAACCGTTTATTGAAATACAAGAAGAATAGAAAAGGGGGCAGAGGGGGAAAGAAACAGAAGACAAGGACAGCATTACCACCAGGAAATCTGAGTGCTCTGTCAGCAGACAGTATGTGCTGCATAGTTCCTGTGGCGGGCTGGGCACGATTTTCAAATAGCAGTAGGCTGTGTGTCCCTTCTGGTGGCAGAGAACAGGCTGCTGTGGTTACAGGCATGCTCCTGGAGTGGTTGCAAGATTTCAGAGGTGGGACAGCAGTGGGTGGCAGTGGCTGTGGCTCAGGGAACACGGCTGGGTATGAGCAGTGGTGGCAGCAGAGATTTTCATGGTAACTCAAGGCAAAGCAGGCTCAAGCAGGAAGGCTTGAACGCAGGAAGGCTACAACGAAGCTGAGAGGGAAAGGGGCCAAGCTGACCCTCTGAGCCACCCAGAGCAAAAAGTCCCTGTGGTGTTGCAGCTAGCTGCTTTTCATGTGCCCCAAACTCCTCCTCCGACTTGGTTTCGTGGGCCTGCTTTGTGCAGGAAATTTTCAAAAATTTCTTTTTTGCAGGGCATTGGGGCACCAGTGTGTTTGTGTGTGTGTGTGTGTGAGAGTGTGTGTGTGAGTGGGGGCGGGAGAGGGGAGCTGCCCGCAGTCCAATCATGGAAGTCCTCTGCCCTGACTGGCCGCAAAACCTCTCTGGGGACAGGGCAACACAGTTTCTATAGGAATTTTCCTTATCTCGTTTGTGGAACAGATTGAGGCAGATATTCTCAGCTGAGAAATATTGTTGCCTCTGTTTCATAGCATGGTACAGACCACTCCAGAAAGACACGTAACTCCACTCCTCATTTGATGACTTGATGGCAGTGTATATGAGCTCTTGATCCTCTCCATACAGAAACATATCAAAATAAACACAACAGCCAACTTTGCAAAGAGAGCTAAGACACAATATTCAATCCTCTTCTCACAGAACGTGATTCCTCAAGGATCTGCTTTGCAAAGTGAGCTACTGGAAGCCTTATAAACTTGCCATGTAAACTGGAGTCACAAGAGGCTGAAAGAATGTAGAAGCATTGCTGGCCAGCACACAAGCATTGCTAAATCAATAGGTGGTCAATGGGGTTGAACTGAACTTCTCTTGAAGATGTGATAGAGTTGTGTCCTGCAAACATATGTTAAATACAGCAAGACAGTTCAGTTGGACTAAAATAAAAGTACCAAAATGTTATGGCAGGTCTTGTGAGAGATTTATTGTTCATACAAAGAACAGTAACTTCTGTTGTTCTTTT
>VZRF01002949.1:328608-454737 GCA_013396875.1 Vireo altiloquus | reverse complement strand
GCTTTTGGCAGAAAATTTTCAAAAATTTCTTTTTTGCAGGGCATCGGGGCACCCGCCCTTGCCAGAAAGTGTGTGTTTTTGTGTGTGTGTGTGTGTTTTTGTGTGTGTGTGTGTGTGTGTGTTTTTGTGTGTGTGTGTGTGTGTGTGTGTGTGTGTGTGTGTGTGTGTGTGTGAGGGGGGGNGAAGGGGAGCTGCCTGCAGTCCAATCATGGAAGTCCTCTCTGCCCTGACTGGCCGCAAAGCCTCTCTGGGGACAGGGCAACACAGTTTCTATAGGAATTTTCCTTATCTCGTTTGTGGAACATATTGAGGCAGATATATATTCTCAGCTGAGAAATATTGTTGCCTCTGTTTCATAGCATGGTACAGACCACTCTAGAAAGACAAGTAACCCCACTCATTTGATGACTTGATGGCGGTGTATGTGAGCTGNTGACTGGCCGCAAAGCCTCTCTGGGGACAGGGCAACACAGTTTCTATAGGAATTTTCCTTATCTCGTTTGTGGAACATATTGAGGCAGATATATATTCTCAGCTGAGAAATATTGTTGCCTCTGTTTCATAGCATGGTACAGACCACTCCAGAAAGACACGTAACTCCACTCCTCATTTGATGACTTGATGGCAGTGTATATGAGCTCTTGATCCTCTCCATACAGAAACATATCAAAATAAACACAACAGCCAACTTTGCAAAGAGAGCTAAGACACAATATTCAATCCTCTTCTCACAGAACATGATTCCTCAAGGATCTGCTTTGCAAAGTGAGCTACTGGAAGCCTTATGAACTTGCCATGTAAACTGGAGTCACAAGAGGCTGAAAGAATGTAGAAGCATTGCTGGCCAGCACACAAGCATTGCTAAATCAATAGGTGGTCAATGGGGTTGAACTGAACTTCTCTTGAAGATGTGATAGAGTTGTGTCCTGCAAACATATGTTAAATACAGCAAGACAGTTCAGTTGGACTAAAATAAAAGTACCAAAATGTTATGGCAGGTCTTGTGAGAGATTTATTGTTCATACAAAGAACAATAACTTCTGTTGTTCTTTTATTCTTACTTGTCTATCCTTGGCTTTTGTGGTTTGGTTGATTTTTTTTTTTTTTAAACCATACACATAAATATAGTTTCTTTTTATCTAATTTCTTTCAGGATTTTACTGTAAGAACTTAGTGTTTCTATAGATGTTTTGTTCTGCCACATTTTCAACAGATTTGGTGTAATGTTGTGGTGTAGAATTTCAGCTTTGGAGAAAGCCTGGCCTGTTTTACTGAACTATCAGTGGGTTAATGGAAGGAGGAGGAGGATGGGATCAGTGTCCTTTTCAGTCCTGCAGCATTTTGGAAAGGTTTAACCCTAAGAGATGAAGTGAAGATGATAAATTGCACTGTCAGTTTTGACCAATCAAGCAATGAAAGGGCAGTAAGAAGATACTGCTTTCTGGCATGTTTGGGTTTCATTTTTGAGGGTTTTTTTAAGTTCTTTGTGACAAAATTTTGCAAGTGACTGTTAGTTTCATTAAGAGACTCTGCCATTTATGTTTTTCTTTAGAATGCTTTCT
Organism: Vireo altiloquus; assembly: GCA_013396875.1. Classification (NCBI taxonomy): domain Eukaryota; kingdom Metazoa; phylum Chordata; class Aves; order Passeriformes; family Vireonidae; genus Vireo; species Vireo altiloquus. The sequence goes on along the minus strand of VZRF01002949.1, from coordinate 453,175 downwards.
ATCTTTCAGAAGAAAGGTTTTCGTTATCTCAAGTAACAACTACTTCGTGAAAAACCCCATAGTTTTAGCAGTGAATGAGAATTGATACAAGTGCTTTGTATTAACTCTTAAGGATACTGTTGTTTATTTTGAACTAACTTTGTATCTTTGTGTAGATTTAACCTGGGAAATCAATTAGTGAAGCCACCCTTGGGATTTTATTTTCTATCAAATAAAATCTTTCTCAACAAAAAATTGAAGAAGGCAGTTTTGGTTTCTCCTTTTTTTAAACAAATGACCATGTGGCATCCTATAGACGGAAGCAGCAGCTCGAAGGATCACCTTTTCTAATTGTGAGCGTCAGAAAATTGTTTTTAAAGCAGAAGAGTTAAAGAATCATGTAGTAAATCTTACTGTCAATGCTCAAGTCTGTATAGGTTCTCCTTCCTCCTCTTTTGTTTTATATTTGGGGTACTTTGAGGATCAAAGCTTGTAAACATGCTTGGAATGAGCATAGCCTTATTTCCTTGGAGTCCTCGGAAATTATTTTATTAACTTTAGGAGACAGGCATAATCCGCTAATGAAGATTTTATCCTGACATAGCCAGTATAATGAGATGTGTTTTGTGGCACTTAGAAAGACTGGTCTCTGAGCAGATGCACTTTTCTGATGGAGCTGTAAATCATTTATGGGTGACTCCTGGAAGGGATTGCTGCCTGAGAGAAAATTTGAGGGTTTTTGATTTCCCTGTCATGAATCCTGACATAAACTACACCTGCTTGTCCATGTTCTCTTGAATAGGGAGGCAGTGGTGTGGTCCTGTGTGTAATCAAGAAGTATTGACACATTCAGTCCCTTGCATATCACAAAGTGGAGCTTCACACTTTTCATAAGCCCAAACATGGTGGGAATTTTGAGAGGCCATGATGCAGCTAAAATAACTAGATCCATTAACTGTGGTGGGGATTTATTATCTCTGCAAGCAGGTACTGGAGAGTTATTTTCTTATAACTCTACAGTTCAGTAGAAAATCTGTATCCTTGGGGGGATGTACAAGTGCAGTTTTCCAGAATTGCATGAGCTTTCATTTAGCTCTAAATTACTTATTCATAGAGGTCTTAATTTGAATTAAAAAAAAAAAAAAGCGGACTTCAGAATTCTAACAATGCATAAACAGAATATTTTACAGTATTTCTAGTTAATATCTAATGAGACAACACATCCTTCCTGGAATTCCTACTTCTAACTCCAGTTATTGTTAATGAGAATTTTATGCCCTCTGCATTAAAAGGAATATGTTAAGGATAGACTCATGCAGAAACATGTGGCTATATATTCACACTTAACACCTCAAAGGGAGACAAAGATAGTATGTGTGTCTGTATGTCTGTAATTAGCATTGTCATCAATTATAAATATAGCAGCTTGCTGTAAACGTGGAATCTGGATTCAGCTGGGGACTCGGAGCATCCCAGGCTGCTTGGACTGGAGTGGTTGATAGATAAGATTTCTGAGAAGTGTGCTACATTTTAATTACAAATTTAAGCTCTAACAGCAGCTTTGTTATTTCAGAGAAATAAAAAAGACATCTGCAACAGAAGCCCATCAATGTAACCCATCTGACTCTCTCCTATACCTGTACATGTTATGTATATTTTACAGTCTCATGTTAATGGAACCTCCTAACTGCTGATATAGGAAAATGTCTTTTATGCCTGCAGTGAAATATAGACAAATCCATAGCGTGTGGTTGTCCAAGTCTGACCAAACAGAAAAAATAATTCTTGCCTGATCAGCTGTTAATCTAATGGCAAGGTATTGGGATTTTTTTGTTTCATTTGAATTTTTGACATACATTATATGTGACATAAAAAAGGATACAAGAAGTATTAAATTCTTCAATTAAGAGAGACGTAAAATGAGAGCTTATTTTGGACTTTAAATTCTTTGAGTGTCTTGCAAGTGGCTTGCACCTTTGAGTGATTGGTTGCATATAACTGACACTTATGATTACTACTTTTCCACCTAACTATGTCCACAGACTTATTTAGCAAGAGCAATCTCTAGGAATGACCTTGAGCAGTCAGTGAAGACATTTTCTTTGTTCTTACATTGATAATTTTCTACAGGGAAAAACATCCCCCTCTGATGCTTGATGGTACAATAGTTTGAGCCAAGTGCGAGTGAAATCCAATATGGCATGGGTGGCAATATGGTCATGTACTCATTCAGTCACTTAGGTTCTTAAAAAAATTAAAGCAATCTTTTTTTTACTTGAAGTGCAAACAACAGATCTTCAAAATATGTGCTGCACACTGTTTGTTAGCCTCTGACATACTGTACAATTTCTAACGTGAAACAATCTGTGGAGTCTGAAATATTTTACAGGGAGTTGTTAAGTCCTTTTTGACTTTATATCATTTTCCTGTATCCTTAAGAAAGCATTTCTCTTTATACTCTTGAAAAATGCCAGTCATTTTCAGCACAGTGAATTATCTGTGTGTTAAATTATTTATATTAATTTACAACATGATCTATAAAAATAAAGCAATTCAAATTTTGTATGTATGCCAGATTGTTATAAAAGAAATAAATAGCTATTTTTTTTCTCTCCTCATTCAAATTAGATGTTTTTGGCATATGGTGAAAATATAAATACACTCTGTTCAGACAGGATCCAAGTGGATATTATGTGTCTTTATATTAGCATTCAAATTCAGTTACATTTAAACATTGACTTTTCTTCAAAGGTTACAGAGGATGGTTTCTTTTCACTTGGGGTCTTTCAGGACCTCTACAAGTGCAATCCCTACTCTGTTTCTGATAGCTAAATGTCAGTTTATTTATACCTGGAAGATGTATTTGGGAGCTAGTCATGTAAGTCAGAAGCATTTCTCAGATCTCCACCTCCATCTAGCCCAATAGATATGATAGTTTTTGTAAAGCCCTCTGAATGGCCAGAAGTTCTCAGTGAGATTGTTTTAGACCTGCTTAATCTTCATCACACTAGATGAGCAGCAGAGCCCAAGTCTCAGGAGGAGTGGCTGAGCTGGGGGTGTTCAGCCTGGAGAAAAGGTGGCTCAGGGGAGACCTTATCACGCTCTACAACTGCCTGAACGGAAGCTGTGGTGTGGTAGGGCAAGAGAAAATGGCCCCAAGTTGCACCAGGGGAGGTTTAGATTGGATTTTTGTATTTATTAAGGATTGTGAAGGGTGAGATGATGATGTTGTAGAAGTGGCATTAGTGCATGGCAAGGAAGGAAGGAGGGCTGACTGCTAGGAAACCTGGTAAAGCACAGCCTTCTGGAAAAGGGTGGTTCATTTGAGAGGTGCTGCCAAGTCTGTCCCCTTAAGCATCATGAGGACTGGTGTCAGATTTCAGTAAGTGGTAAGCTGAAGGCAAGCAGAATTCGGAGACATCCTGCTACTTGATTGACAGGAATGACCACAGCACACAACAAAATTGTCTGTGTGTTTCACAGTAGGGCTGGCTATTGTCAGGGAGTTTGGCCCAGGGGTTAAGAGGTAGTGTAAAATGCCAAATAGACCAATAGAAAGATGTGCATAATTTTCTGTATGAGCCAAAACTTTCCTCTAACAATACCTTAAACCTTACAGTCAATGATAGTTAAAGGAAATTTTGAGATAAGAAACTCCATTCTCCTTTTCAAATTCTGCAAGTTCACTATCACTAGACTTAATTGAATGGTATAATAATACTTTTTTTTTTTTTTTTACACTTGAAATGTTGAAATGGAAAAAGGAAATCTGTTCTTGCATTCTATCTGAGTCCTGAGCACCAGCAGCTTCAAGGGTAAGTAAAGAAAGTGTCATAACAGGTGGTTAAGTTACAGGAACAGTAGTTCTTAACAGTTTTCAAATTGAGAAAGATTTTTTTTTTCCCAATGCCCACTAGCAAGAAGTTGCTTTATTTGCTGAAACTTCAGGGTTTATATCCCTCATGTTGGCTTTTTTAATCTCATCCAAGATAGCTGTGGCTGTTCTCATTATGCATATAAAAGTCTAAATCCTTTTTCAGTCTTGCTAATCTCTTGGTCTTGGTAATAATACCTCCAGGAAGAACACCACTGGTTAGTTATGTGCCATGCAGAAATATTTTCCCCCCTTTATTTTCAAAATGGTTTTTGTTCAGCATCAGTGTCCATTTGGTTTTGTATTATAAATTGTGGTAAATATTACTAATATGTATTTTATAAGAATAATTCTACCAATATGTATTTTCTTTTTTTCTTTGTTGTTATTTTGTATATCTCCTCAGGTTCTGTTCATACCCCTCTCATTTCTCAATCATAAGGTCTGAATCTTCAAACTCTTCATCCAGATTATAAATATTTCATTTCCAAATAAAAGTATCTTCACACTTATAGCTTGGTCATGAACTGGACTCAGAATAAGTTGTAACTCAGTGGGAGGTTTGCTTTTTTTCCCAATTATTCTCCTCAGTGAAAATCAGTCTTGTGCTCCACTGGCATTCAAAAGAGAGCAAGATTTTGAGTCTGATCTGAATACCTTACAACTCTAGGATAATTCATACAGTTGAGCTTTGGGTTAAAATTCAAGTAGACATCTAATTTTTTCCTTTTTTCTATAAAAGACTGACTCCCTTGAACCATGGTGAATATTTGGAGAACTCATGTAATTATTCCTGGTGTTTCTGAGGACAGTAGAGATGAAGCATTTCCCAGAAGAGCCAGACCATATGGTTCCACTGACCTTCTGTGAATGTGCTGTGCAATCTCATAGTTCTTTGACTATTTGGGAGCATAATTGGTATTTTTATTTGTATCCTTTTTTTTTCAGAAGTTCTCCTTTCCTAGTGATTATGCTTTCCAGGTAATTTGGGCTGTTGACTCCTGCCAAGGGAGTAAGAAGGTGTGGAAGTGATATTGAGTACTTGAAAATCACTTGAGAAAATGCCAGGTCCCATTCTGGGTGCAGCCTGAGAGGTTGCCACCATTTGCAGAAGTGCAGGATCCTTCTATGGAGTCAGCAATCTTTTCTTTTGCTGTGTGTGTCACTTTATCCCATAGCTGGGTGAATTGAATGTGGGACTTTGAGGATTGCCTCATGTCATATCTGTAATTAATTGTTGAAACATAGGTAGAATTTCCTGTGGATAAGAGGATACCAGCAGCAACCTGCAGGTTTAATCTCTGTAGCTATTTGAGTAACCATGGACCATGATAGCTAGAAAATTCTCCCCACTTCTGTATTTATCCCTTCTCTGTATTGATGCCTTGAAGTGGCTACCTGAAAACAGAGGCTACACAAGATTAAGAGAATAAAAGCGAGTATTTATTTGAAGGACCTTCAAAGGTACATCTTTGGTGGCCAAAAGCCTCCAATGGACTCCATCCAAGATGGATGCTGGGTCAAAGGTTTTTCACACTTTTATAAGTTTGGTCCATTTGCAGATCAGGGTTAATTCTCCAATTATAATTTCAGGTAATGATATAATTACCTCAAGTTTGCTTCTCCTGTCCAGAAGATCAGTTTACATATTTCAGAGCCTGGGAAAACAAGGTGTTCTTGAAGTGCAGACTTAGAGAAGGTTTGTTACGTCTAAGCAAAATGTGAGAGCAGTAGCTAACAGGCTATATGATGTTTCAGAGTTACATACTGGGCAGTACACGATATGAGAAAGATAAAAGCTAAAACCTAAGGCATCAGTATTGTACTTTTTCTTAACCTCTTTCAGACTGGACCAGCTAGGTTTGTTTGTATGGCCAAGAGCTATCACTTAAATATTTCTGCCAGTAGGGGCAAAACCTATTCTGGTTGGTAAATGGAGAAATTAAGGATGCTCAGTGTTTGCCCAAGACCTCATTGTCTGAGTCAGCAAAGCAGTTGTGCAGCTTAGACTTCAGTTGTTTCAGGGAGACCACTGGAGCTAAAGGTTGCCTTTGCCTTGATTGGGTAATAGAAGAGAGAATTCATAGTGGATTCTTCTTACTTCTTTTTCCAAGCACATTGTGAACCTGCCTGCAGTCTTAGGTTGAGAGCATGAGCCATTGTACATTGTGGCTTGAAAACAGATCAGTGTTTTTACCAGCATACTTTTGTGTGCCCCTTAATAGTTTTTCCTTGCACACATACACTGAGCTTAACAATAGCTGTAAAACAAGTGATTTGTGTATTAACTGTGATGAACAGGAAGCTGAGGAGTGGTATCAATAGTACTGCAGGAATCCTGTTAGAGTTTCTGGAAAAACCTTGCTTGTTTGTTGTTCTGTGGTTACCAAGTTTCTTGGGCAAAAAGTTAAGTATTGTACCTATATACTCCATTAAGAATGCTATGACCTTTTACCTCCTTCATGGCATTATGGATTATTCCAAGAATTACTTGATATGAAGAATTTACTCACTTGTTTATGTGGAACCTCTTGAGGAATTCAGGATGAAAATTTGGTATTAACATAATTTTTTTTTCCTAGAGCAGTCCACGAGCAAGATCATGTCCTAGATTTCAAGATCAACATGTGAATAACACATTACACTCTCAGGCTGGGAAGTTCCTTCATTTTGTAAAATACTGAAATTGTGCTCTAATCTATTCCTGAATTCTCTGCAAAAATTGGCAAGTCTAAGCTAAAAGGATCCCATATCATTTGGCCAAATCAGGTTATATTAATGAAAGAAGTCCCTTTGCTGAGCTAGTGTTAGAATTACAGATGACTTTATGCAAAGTAAAGACTTTCTGTGGTTTGTTAATTATTTCCTTTAGCAATAGTGTATGTCTTGGTCCTTTATCTTAATTTTTACTGCTATTCTCTTTCTTCCTGCAAGTTTTCAGTTTATCCAATAGTCCGACTCATTGCTGAGTCTATTTCCTTTTTTGCCCCTGTACTGCAGTTTAATTAGAAACAGCTCTACATGTTAACTTTTGATAGAATAAAGTACAAGGGAGAAGGCTTGTGGGATCCTGGCTGTGTTGCTTACAGAAATTTTCAGGGTTTCTAAGTAACTGATGATATATCAGCCATCAATCCAAATCCATGCCCAGAGAGACACTTTAAAACTTTAGTGCTTAACAGAGCTCAAAATATGCACCTGTCCCCCAATCTATCCTGCAATTACAGACTGAGGGAAAGATAGACTGAAATAGTTATTTACATGTCAAAACACTGTCTTCCAATAGCTCTCTCACTGTTGATGTTTGTTGGTGCTCTGTACTAGGTGTTCTCTTCAGTTTGATAGCACAAAGCTCAGCACGTGCAAAAAAATATAAAAGCCAAAAGCTGTCATCTATGGAGGAAAAAACAGTGTATTTTAAGAAAAAGTAAATATAAAATTTAGCTTTCTCTGGACCCAAAAGAAAGAGATGACACGCGTGTTCCCTAAAGGGGCATGATAGTTTTGAATGATGATATTCCAGAACTCATGCTTTAACATTTATTTTTTGGAACCATGTTCTTGGAACTTTTTTTATTATTTTTGTTGAAACTCAGATTATATAATCAGTGGAGGTTATGAATGAAGCAACAACAGGTTTGTATTTATTGCTGCCCAGTACTCCACTGATGGAAGACATAAAACCTTGACAGAAGAGCAAGTTAAAGGATAGTCGTGACTAAATATATTGTAGTTTATAAATTGAGAATATTAAGCTTTGTGGGTCAGATACAGATTTAATAATAACATATAATGTTAAATAAATGTGTCTTTCATCTTCAAAGCATGTAAAAAATTTCTGGTAATACACACTTCTGGTGGTGCAGCCAAATATTTGTTACCTTACCATTATGGGAAATGAAGGTGCCCACAGAAATGAGTAGGTCAAAGCCCTAAGTGAAGATGTTTCAGATCCAGGCTAAGGACTGAAGGTCCAGCTTCACACAGTTGTACTTAATACTAGCTCAAGAATCCAAATTTGTGAAGAAACTATGTCTAAATTTATGAACAATCTCTTTGACTTTGGCACTATTCATGGTGTTTGCTTTGGCACTGTGCTTGTGCTCAAGTGTTCCCCTAGATTAAAGCTAAAGAGACATCATTTAGTGTATTTCATATTTCAAAATGGAGTGATAGTCTTTGTGAATATGCAAGCTCTTTCATTAGAATCTCAGCTTTTCACCATAGGAAGAAGCTTTGAACACCAAAATGAGATGCCTTTTTTTTCTTTTCATTGGTATAAACTTTGTAGATAACGACATAAGAAACAGAAATTGTGGTTTTGGAGTGATACATTTATACTCATTTTGTTAGATTTTTTAATGGCAATACTCAAGGGCAAAAGCTATATGTACTTAGTAAGTGAATGTGGGAGATAATATTGCTTTCCTTGTCAGAACACAAGTGATGCTGAATTTCTAGCAGCAGCATTTTTCTACATCTGCTTCTCTTCCCAGAGATGGCTCCCAGATGAACCTCTCTGCATACCAGAATACACCTCCTGCCTAGCATGCCATAGGTCACACTTATATTTTCTCATCTCTGCTCATCCCTTTCCCCATGCTCACAGCAGGGCCTCTGTTTCAGTTAGAAAATATTGTTGTCTGAAATTGTTTGCAAGTATTCCCTTGATAATCTTTTAGTGATTTCAGTTTTGGTAATGTGGTTGTCGCTGCTAAAGATGTGTGTTAAAGCATAAATATGGATGAAAAAGTTACCCTTGTAGGCCTGGGATTTAAAAAAACCCAAGCCTATAGGAAGGCAGACTATTCAATTCCCCTGAGAATAAATTAAAGATGTTTCCTCAAAATTCTGGCCTTGATTATCAATGCACCATGTCTTCCATAATTTTTTGCAGGTTTAAGAATAACCAATGTCTTACTTGTGATACTGACCCACCAGACAGGTGCCAATCAAATATTTGCATAAGCATAGATCACTCGGGGTTGCTTGGTGTTTTAAAGGGAAGGCATTTTAGCTTTTGCCTTTGAAAGAGCAGGTCAAGCACTCTACCCAGCGTTAATGATTTTTCCCAATTCATCACTCAATTGACTCAGTAACTTGACTATTATTAACTCAGACCATTAAATGCTTTTAACCCTTTTCCACAGAAAGAAGGGACCTCTCAAGAATGAGCAACTTCAATGAATGTATTAATTTCATGCAGTTGCCATTTGCCCTACGGCGTTGGACTGCTTTAGTGACATACTTTACAAAGAAAATTCAAAAAGCAAAAGAAGCTTTTCTTGTGATTGGCTTTGCTGAAGTAAATTACTAATAAATTACTAATAAATAAATAATTACTAAAAGCATGAAGCTCCTTTATGCCAAGAGTGCAATATACAGTGAAAGTTGGAAAGCCACACACAAGTGATTGCCTTTAACAGAAATTCTTCTAGTATTATTAAACCTCTACATATCTGAGAACACTGATTTCATTTTGCATGATAAAGAGCCTCAGTGTCATTATCTAATCTTTTTTTTAGGCATTATTAAGTTTTCATAAAGAAACAGATTATCTGTAATGTGGCTTTTCATTCACTTAAGCAGTTAGTTATAATCATATTGTTGTTACCTCAAAGAATTTAATCATTTCTGTGATCTGGTGATCATGCAGAGTGTGATTACTCTGAAGGAAAAGGAACAATAAAAAAAAAAGAAGTCTGCTACTTCCCTGTCATGTCTGCTCCAACACTGAATGCTTCATATCTTTCATTTTATGCTACCTGAATTCAGCCAACTGGGCATTGAAAATAGGAGACAAAAAATTTTCTCTGCTTCCCACATTTTACTCGACAGTCTTGCTTCATCTGGACTCTTCAGAGACTTCTGCAGTAAAAATCCAGCAAATGTATGCTAGACATGTGCAAACTATGGTTTTTAACTCAAAGTCTTACCACTTGATGTAATTTAGCAGAATTTCTCGGGCATGCATAGAAGTGCACCCCTGGGAGAATTCAGTCCATTGTCAGTTTTGTAATTCCTATTTTAAAATCAAAAAAGTATTAATTTATTTTTAATGAAAGGTCAATAAAATGTTGAATGGGGGAGAGACAGTGGTTTTCCATATAATTTTCCTTTTTATGGCTGGAGGTTTTAAAATGAATGACACAAAAATTCACTTCAAAAGAGATTTTTGCATGTAAAACTGCAGTTTGCACAATTTTCTAAAATTATCAGCACTCAAAAATAAATGACAGCTCTTAATAACAGAGTAAACTATCAGTTTACTTATATACTTATGAAGATTATAAGACAACTATCCCTCTCTTTAGAGTTATAATCTTAACTCCGCCTTAAGCAAAAAAATGGTTATATGGCTCTCTGAATCACTTAGCAACTGAGATCTGTATTAATTTCAGCATATCTAAATGTTTTTTTAGGGAAAGAGTTTTGTACAAGGCATCCTTAGGCTAGTATAATTATAGAAAACCATCAGGCTCTAGGTTATATTTTTTAAAATAATAGTACAGTATGAACTCTTCTGTAATTAGAGATAACAATTTTTGCCCTTAAATGCTTTTTTCGCCCGAGGGTCAAAAGGTTATTTACAAGCATTACATAAGCACACAAGTTATCATTGTATCCAAAGATTCATACACTGACTTATTTGGTTTTCAATAGCTACAAATTAACTAGTTCCCTTGAGGTTCATCTAGAGATTCGAATTTGCTGTGTATTGAGCTGTAAGAGGAAAGCTTTTGCTCTTTAACTTCTCACTTCTTTCCCCATTTTCAAAAGTTTTATGCCCTAGTTGTGCACATAAGGTGTAAGAGAAGATGTGTTTTGATGGGCCATTGCTCTCAGACTGTGAAAATGAAGAAGGCCTGTGAATTTAGCAGCTCTTCAGCTCCTCAGAGACTCTTAGGATGCTTTTATTCATGGGCAAAGGTTTACGAGTATGTCTGACTGTTGACACCAGCTTTAGATACCCAGTTATTTTTATGGATTTGATGCTGTAGCCTAAAGAAAGTTATGAGCTGCTTCAGATCAGTAGTGAAAAACTTAGGATCTGCTAATGAAACATCAGATAAAAAGCTATTATCATTCTAATGACATGCAAGAATTGAATTAGACACAAATTGCTATTGTTTTGGGGGTTTTTTACCCCTTACCACTGTAAGAATCATAGTTAAGGAGCCACAAACAATTGTTTTAAATTCCTAACAGAAAATTATTTTCTTGATCATAAAAAGTAATAGTTTCATTTTACCTTCCTTGAAGATTTGACTTAATTGTAGCTGATGCAGAGTAAACCTTTTAAAAGAAGAAAAAGAACCCAAACAAACCCCTAGTTAAAATGCAATTATTTGTGCTATAAATTACTAAAATGAAGCATCACTCAATAAAGAAATTGCTCTTCGGACTAGTAACAGATTTCTCAATTATAAGTAAATTTACATAATTTGTTAGATTACTGCTAAGATTAGGAAAAGATACTACCGACTTTGTGTATAAACTGCTGCAATACAGCTAGCATTTTTCAGGCTAGACAAATAATTTATATTTTAAATGCAAAACCCAGCGAGGGAAGAGCAGCCACCAGGATCTGACTGCATCCGTCATCCGAAGGGCATTTGTGACCATCTGCATGGAAGCCAGAGGTTTTTTCAAGCTGGTGACCTTGTCCTTGCAACATTCCCTTCTTCCGTCTCGTCTTGACTCCACCAAAAGAGCCATTATCAAAACAGCAGGCTCTGGGGTGGGAATGAAAGTAGACTGAATGTGATAGATTAAGATTTCATGAGAGCTCCTATTAGACACTGGGCCTATTTTAAAGGGGGAGAAATGGTGTCCGAGGTAGTTGCATGTTTTGGGAGTACAGGTCCTGAGGACTGATTACATCTTCTTTAATATTGCCCTGCCACTGTTTTTTTTCTTTATGGGTGATTTGTGGGCCAGTGTGAATCATCAAGATTTCTTTTACTCAGCAGGTGACATGGGAAGAGGGATTGAAGAGATATGGCAATGTCGCTTCAGATTAATTTAAAACTAGTTTTTAAATGTGATGAACAGGAACTATTCATTTCAGACTTAATCCATTCAAAGGTTAGTTCAGTTATTGGGGCATTTTAAGGGCAATAAGACAGCTGCTACTGGAAGCTTCTCAATGCTGTCTTTGGATAGCTCAGGGTTTATAATACTACCCCACTGAAATGTAATTCATTGCCCTCACAGATCCTTTCCTTGTCACTTGAGGTTCTCTAACTTCCAAGGAACTGACGATTTGTCTTTCTCGAACAACAGCATTTTTATAAATTATGAAAGATAATTAAATTTAGGTTGTTTAATGGGTGTCTTTTATTGACCTTCATGTACCTTCTTGTCTATAATAATACTTATTTTAGATTAAAGTAGACCATGTTATCAGGGGAATCTTATTCCCAAATTCCCTTGACCCCAGTAGTGCCGGCACAGGTGTGACATGTCAGTTCAGGTTGTTGTTGTGGATCAAAGGATGGTTTGAATCAAAGTGACCATCTTTGATTCAAACCTACTCATCTTTGTGGTTCCTAGAATGTTATTCATAATTAAAACTCTTCAGTCTTAACTGTTAAACCACTATATTTTACTGTTACCAAAATGATCAGGTGTGATAGTGGTTTCATGTAGGAAATGGTCATTCAAAATTATTTTCCAAATTTTATCTGAAATGATGACATTCTATGTTGATTAAGTTTTGTCTGGCAAATATAGTCTTCCCTATTCCTTTCCTCCTACCCTATTACAGCTCAGCATTTGTGATTTGACTCATCAGCCAGCACAGCATGGCTCTCTTCTGAATCTGATGCAAAAGTGAATAGCTCTGTCTGTCTGTAAAAGGGCTCATCATTATTTTTATTCTACTAACAAATGATTCTTATCATGCAGTAATGCTGTGTGCAGTATATATATTGCTGGTTGGTGCATGATTCCTACGTAGGAGTCTGGATGAAGGCGGAAACCCCACTAATTCTCCTGTGTTAGAAACAAGGAACCTCTGGCACTTCCACAGCTGCTGTGACTTGCACCAAGTGCTGTCCTGGTGCAGTGCCAGACTGATCCGATGGGAATATAAAGGTTGGTTTAAGGTCCCTTTGTGCATTGCTGCTGCCTTTGTCAGATACATTCTGCACTACTGAGCTGTGATTGAGGTCTTAGATCTATGAATTTATAATACTATATTTGCAGATGTTATGGTTAAAAGGACAAGGGAGGAGGGGATATATGTTAATAATACTTTGTTTCTGCTGTATTAGTAGCAACTCGCTAAAGTGGCCTGCCATCAAACAGTATTTATAGCAATGTATAAAACATATTAGTGACATCCCTTTTAAATTCAAAAGCTTTAGCTAATATTGCTGTCTGCATTCAAAGCAGAGCTCAGTGCCTAAAAGCTGGTCAATAAACATTTTAGTACTGCTCTATTCCAGTGATCTGAATTCAATAATGTTACCTTTCCAGAAGCTGCAAAATGGAAAGTGAAAGAATGATTTATGAAGCTTAGCTATGCATGGCCAGATAAGAAAGCTTTAACTGATGCTTGCAGGATTCTCTTTAATGAAGTACAAGTTGCCAAGATAAGTTTAGGTAAATGAAGCCTCTGTCACAATATGTTACAGCAAAAGAAATGACAGAGACAGCAGAGCAGATGGAGGTTATTACAGAACAGTGGTGTCAAGAATTGTAGTCTAGGTAACTGCACAAAGACAGAACAGATGCATTGGGTTTGTTATTAATGATTTCATGATGGCAATGAGTATTTATAGAATCTGCTTAAATTAAGCCTAGCAAGCTTCTTTCCTTAAATTGTCATTTAGCCTTCATTGAGAGCATATTATTCAGCCATCACTCTCTTCTGAGTAGAATTCTTCTCTTTTAGTACTGCCCTACATTTTTGATGTTGTCGTTAACTGCAAGGCCCCAGTACTTTTCAAAACGTTCTTTGGTTGTTTTTTAATGCCTGCCTTGTTGACAATATTAAGCAGCATTAGTTCAAATGAGTAAAGTCCTTGTTGTCTTTTTTTAACATCCTAATTTAACCTGTAGCAGCCTTTTATGAATGAAATGAAATAGGTGAGCTTGTGCTTGTCTCCTGGGGCACAGGACCTAGATTTATCAGGTGTTAGAAACTTAGTTTGAGTTGTGCCCTTTTTAGGAAAGAATTTCGACCAAGTCAATGTGGAATCTATATTTGCATTGTGCTTTTTCCACTGCTGTTTTATGCTGAGTAGATAAATGAATTTTAGGGAAAGAGATGGATCATTAAGAAATTAATCCTCAATATGACTTTTGAGACTGTATTTGAAGAGTAAATAAAATTGTTTGGTGATTTTTTTTCTTGAAAAACATGCTTTCTGCTTCTAATTTTCTTAGAATTTAGGGGAATTTCAAACCAAAACATCAGGGAAATACAATTTTGTTCTTTACATTCTGTCAAAAAGGCTCTATTGGCTTCCAACGTGAGGTCTGTCACACCTGTAGGATGACAGCCACTGTTGTGGGCAGGCTGACAGGCAAGTTCATTGTGTTTCTCTACAGATATGCATGAGACTGAATCTCACAAGGTTGTGTCACACCAGCCATCTACTCTGCCAGGGTGCTTTGTCCTTGTGTTTGGTGTGACTTCTGAAATCCCAGCCCTGAAGGCATTTTCTGTCATGCACTGATGGCTTGATTTCATAGACTATTTGAATGCTGTGTCTTTTTGGTGGAAGGGGAGCAGCTAAAGGTAAAGAATGTTGAGAAATTTACCCTTTTAACAATGTGAAATAATTCCAGAAGAACGAAGATTCAACCAATCAGTGGAGACTCTCTCCTTGGTACAATAAAATACAGAAATACTTTTTATTCTTCTGCTTCTTTATAAGTAAAAAGTCTTCCCCTTCTCTTCACCCTCTTAAAAATTAATGACTTAATCTTCTTTCTATTATACTCCTCTTCCAAAGCTTAGGTTTTACCCCTTCTGTGATGCTGAGGTCTCTTTTCAGCATCTCTCTTGTGTTAGTCTGCGCAGAAAGAACGAAAGAAAGGGAAGAGTAGAGAAGGAAGGTAAGGGAGTAAAAGTAGGAGGAAATCAGGGAACATGCAGACAGCAAATTTTTTCCCTAAGGCTAACAAAGTAACAATACTGTTTAATTCATATGTGATTCTGTAATATAGAGGAGTTGTTACTCATTTATTAAGAAATTACATTCATATTGAGGCAGCACCCTACCCCGCTGTGAAACCTGGGTATTGCCAAAGCTTATTTTTCCTATTTCTATGCTTCTATTTGTATGTCTTCAGATCTGGTCCAATAATATGTAGTGCTGTTTAATTAAACATCAACTGATGCCACAAACTCACTTAAGACAGATAAACTGTGTGTTTTATTTTTCCAGATCTGAAGCTTACTGATCTTGGAATTAAAATAATCTTCTGCCCATTTTTTTTTCCTTAAATTTTAAGACAAAGGTCTTCCAATGTACAAAGAACTAAGACATTTCCGTCTTGGTTTTGCTGATGTTATGCTTTTTTTAACAATTTAGCTTGTATGTAAACAAAGACAGATTCCACTCAGATGCCACAATTGGCTGAGCATCCCATGTGGTGTTTTAATAATAGTTTTAACAGCAGTGCCTTTTTATCCCTGCAAGTCTTCTTTCCTACTGCTGTGTTTGTAAGAGGGGGTGCCTAAGAGAGAGAGTGAGAGAGAATTAGAGCAGTAATTCTGTGAGGCTTAGAATTAGCTTCTTGTGTTTTGTTCATACATTATTTGTCTTCAGGACTGTAACTGCTAGGACAGAATAATAAAGTTTGGGATTTATTTTTTTATGTTAACAAAATCCGAATGTTGTCTGGGTTCTGTGGATCCTCATAGGCTCTAAAAGAAGGAGGGAAATTAGTTTCTGCATCACTTGGTCTACACAATTGACTATTTAGAAATAGATTTGTCTCATAGTCTCTCAATAAATTGGGGCAGGAATCTGTACTTGCAAACAAAAGGAGAACTGTTATTACTAAAATTCAGTGAGTGGTTGTGGGTATGTTTTGTGCCTGAGGAGGGGGAAGATAGGTAAGAAACACAGCCCATGCACCTTTCTTGCCTCCAATATATTTTACAGGGATTTCAGGAATTGTCACAACTAATTAGTGAACATGTGAGGAAAGATAGTGGGTGACTTGGCTGTAAGTTTCCAGTCTTTGTGTTCACTGGGCTGAAATCTGAGCAGACTGGCAGAAGGACCTGCCTTATTTTAACATCTAGAGAATTCCATAAAAGCAAAAAGCCTTCCATTGTTTGTCTTTTTAAAAGTAAAGTGTGTTGTCTTCTTCTTTTCAACTGCCAAATGATTCCTGAGAGAGGTCTTACTTTTTAAAGGATGAGGGATATACTGAACAACCTGATGTGCATTTGGGACCAAGACATGCTGTTACATCTGCCAGACAGAACAGGTTACTAATACCCTCTGAATTAACGTTCAGTAGTTCTCTGAATTCCAAAAAAAACCCAGAGCTACCAGCTTGTGGGGCTGACATTTAGTGATTCTTAGAGAAATCCAGCATCAGGCCGGAATTTTCCCAAGGGAAAACATTTTACCTTTAAAGAGAACAGTTCTGTAGGCATTTCATGCTCTCAGGAAAAGATTGATAGAGGTTTTGTAAGCATCTCTTGTTCTCAAAATAACAGGTGCTGTTTTTCACTTAGTTTGTTACTGTCTTTTGTGTGTTTTCAAAATATGCTCTATTTCATCCAATGGTGGTAGAGAGGCATTGTGTCAATTAACCAATCAAGTAGCTGGTAGTGTAAGACCCTATAAAGGGATCGATATCAAAATAAAGAGAAGCATTCTGATCTTCTGGAATTTTGGAGTCTTTTCATTCTATGCGCAACAGCGACCCCAGCTCTCCTCTGCTTTTGTGTGGCAGGGACAAACAATGCTCCCAAGGAATTTACTTGTTTTGTTTCCAGTGTCTGTCTGTGGAAAGAGAAGTTGTTCTATATTCCTTCCTGCCTGGCATTTGCCCATCCATCCATCCATCCATCCATCCATCCATCCATGTGCTGTCATCCCTTTTCGTGCCAGGGCAAATCACAGCACCATAGACCTTGCTACCTTTCAAATTAGAGACTTCCACACAGCTCAGACCCGGTGCACAAAGTTACTTATGTGGTGAATTTGGCAAATCTTAGCAAGTTGTTTCTGCCAGGCTATAAATTGTTTTCGAACACACCTCAGAAATGTCAGCATTATTCAGGTCTGCCTCAGTGCTTTGACCTTCAAAATTAAGAGCTAAATCATGTATAATTTTTCATATGGTTTGGTTCCAATGGTTCATGCAAGATACTCTGCTCAATTAAATAGAGAATTAAATCATAATTAGTTCAGAGTTAAGGGAATCAATCTTATATTGTATTGGGCACTGGGAAGCTTCTAAGTGAGCAGTGTTCTTTTTCAACTGCAAGGGAAAATGAAAGGAAGACAAGCATAGCTTTGCTTTGTTCTTATTTTTAAGAACAGGTAGGTAAGATTTATCTAAAGCTCCTAGTAAGTAGTTAGAATAATAATGAAATAATTAATGATAGATTTACCTTGGGTGTTCAGGCAGGTGTAAGGCAAATACTTCTACTCAGAAACTTATAATTAAAAGTAGCAATAATATACCAAATACCAAAGGGATAGTCATGCTGGAAACATGTAATTAAAAAAAAGTATTCCATATCATAGTACTGACATAAAAGAAGGATTCAAATTAAGAACTTTCTGCTTTGCTGAATTGAGACAGGTCTGTCTCACTACTTTAACAAAAGACTGCACCAATACTAATCCCATTTTCTTTGAATCATTTGTCTCTACCTCTTTCCCAAGCCAATTTATAACAACCCATAAAAATCCACCAGGTGATGTTCCAATTGTGTGCTTGGTGTAAAGGTTTTCTGATTGGTATTTAACAGGGGAACTTAAAACTCTTCTGTTTCTTTAACTTCTGTTGATTAATTTAATAGCCTTAGTTTCTGTGTCCCTCCTACTCAATAGAATTTTATCTAGTTAATTAAAAAAAAGAAAAATCTTCACTTCCCTCTTGCTTTTCTGAGGCTAAAATTTCTTATACACATGCTAAGGTAACTCATGATTACAAATAGAACTTGGGCAAAATTTGGGCAATTAGAGATGTTTCTTTCTGGGTTAGTAGGTTAAGTACACGTTTCAGAATTTCCCAAACTTGAAAGTTTGATTGAAACCCAATTTAAAAGTTGACCATGGCTGAACTGGTTGGCTACATTCCTGGCTTCACAAGACATTTCCTGTTGGGAAGGCAAGACTTTAGAATAACTGTCTTTTTTTTAATAAGCAAAAGTGTAATTAATTTTGTGAAAAATGGTCTTTTTGCAATTCCTTCCTCTTTACATGTCACGAAGTTACAGTCAATATTCTTTTCCAGGGATGCTGCTCGGCAGTGGTGAGCAGTCATTTGAAATAAGCTGTGTGTTGTCTGCTCTGTCCAAAACACTGCAGTGCCTGAAACTCTCTGTGTGGCACTTTGCTTTGAAGGTCTTGTGATTAAATCTTCATGCAGCACAATGTCTGGGCACAATATTACTCTCAAACTAGCCTGAAAATAGTGTAGGGAAATGTAGAAATTTTATGGAATGGCTTGTATTACTCTTAATTATTTCCTTTTTTATTAAAATATAAGACTAGGCTCTTCAAGATACTGTTTTGAGACCATATACTATAAACTTATTACACTTTGATCTGCTAGTGTACGTCTATAGTCAAAGTTCCCACTCAGTTGTGGACAACAAATTCTTCTTTTCTTTCATTTTGCACAAGCACCAGTTCTGTGTTTAACTGTCTTTCAGTGGCACTGGTCGTGTGAGTGGAAAAATAGGTTCTTAGAGATTTGTTAAGAATGACTCTGGACTTTTCAGATTTAAAGAAGTGAATAGCAGAGTGTTTGTGGACATTTATTTTTTTTTAGTAAGAAGCAGCACATACATAAGCACACACACAGATATATATATGTATCAAAGTATATCGCATGCCCAAATTACAGAATCAGAAAAGAGTCTGAGCACATGAATCCAATTTTGCCTGGGGATAAATTTTTGCTATGCTTAGATAAACTGTTATGGCAAATCCTGCAAGCCAACATTTTCTGATAACCTAAAAGCTCTAGAATTAATTTTTCCTGTAATTTTAAAATGGGATATATTAATTAAAGTACTTAAAATTACTAGTAATACTAGCTTATGAAAGTTTTACTCTTAGTAGGTGTTTACGTAATATCTTTAAAGGTGAAGAACACAGAGAATTCCTGATCCCGATGCCAGAGATTTTGGGGTATAAGCAGATAGAAAGAAGCAGCAATAATACACACACTACTTTCTTCTTAAAAAGCTTAAGTATTGTGCCTGTAGTTTTGAAGAATTTAATTTGATTTCTTAAGAGGTTTATGTCTGAACTACTCTGTTTTATTAGGTCCCAGTAGTTTGGGGTATTGATCTTTTAAGTAAATACTAAGTGATGCAAATGGAAGCTTTCTAAAAACTAATTCAACAATTTTTTATTTCTTAAAGATAATTGTTTATCTTAGATTTTCAGTCCATTGGAAGAGCAGTCTGTCATATATTATGCCTCTCATCCGATGACCAGTGAAAGCCTAAATCTGATGAGCTAATCCTCTGCGCAGTGCTGCAGAATGTATGTGGGGGAGCTTGTTTCGGGTTCTCTGGATGCATTTATCCACAGAATAAAAATTCCCATCATCTTGGTAAAGAAAGAAAATGTTCAATGAGATTTGGTTATATTTTTACTGAAAAATCTCTTGGTGCTGTCTTTGTTGTTGGTCATAAGTAAAAAAGTTCCAAAGCAGCAGACACAAATATTTTTTTCCCCCCTTTCAGTCTTTCATTTTTAGGAAAGATTTGTATTATTTTTAGATACATGTTACAGCATATTTGGCTTTCACCATGGTGTTAAACAGTTCAGTTCCGGACAGAATTACAAAAGAAGCACAGGTTTGGTTGAATATTGAGGCTTGAATAAACCAGGTTCCTTGTGTGACAGTGGGCACATTAATCGTGCCTTCTGAAATGTACACATTAGCTCATTGACTAAGCAGAAGGTTTGGCATTAGGTGTGCTAATCCACGAGTGCTGGGTTGCATGACATGGAAAGCCATGCCTGGCTCCAAAGGAGAGCTTGGCACCTGAGGACTCGCAGGAGATTTGTGGGGAATACAACTGTAATGTTTTCAGACTTGAGTAAGTTGGTGTGAGTGGTGCTGAGCTCGGCAGGTTTCCCCAGCTCAGCCCTGTGTGAGTCTTTGTTGCACGACATGTGTGAGTTCTTTTGTTGCAAGAAAGCTCTAAAAATACAAATAATAACCACTGGATATCTTTAATTTTTTCCCATCGTGTTGCAGATGGAATGTATTTATTTCTGTATCCCATTTGGAACAGCTCCATTAGCAGCTAAGTAATTTGCTTTTTATGTGTTTACTAGTCAGAATACTGCTGTGCTTTTTAAGCTGTCACTAACTGGAACAGTCTAACAATATAATCATAGTGGGCTGATGGAATATAAAATGAGAAAACTTTTCCCAGAATTAAGTGCTCTTAACCATCTCTCTGGTCTTTGAATGTAATAGGGTGATAAATGCATTGTGTGAAAGTGTTACATTACGGAGGATAAACAATATTCCAAGAAAAATCTCTCACTTCCGATTATTGAAGTTATTTGTGTTACCTGTATTGATCTCTATCCCAAAAGCATAACAGTTATTTTCTGTGGGTTTTCTTTGAAAATCAATACTAACAGTTTTCTGAGGTGTTCAAATCAGATGAGAAAATTTTGTATGTTGTGACTTGCCTTTAGTTTTCTAGTTAATGTTATTTGCACTGGTCTTGAAAAGATTAAAAAATGGTTGTCTTGTGTCACAGATAGTTTTCTCTCTCTATTACAAGACATACACTATTTTAATTTTTTCTTTCTTTTCATTGTTTAAGGATAGTGGATGTCCTCACACATGTTTAGAAATGAGATTTGAAAGATTTTGTTAAAACGAGGTGTAGTGAATTTACCAATCACACTTTATGGTTAGGTGGGATGCTTTTCCCATGCATTGAGAAGATTTTGATGTATTCTAAACACACTTCTCTCTGAAATATATACTTTTTTTTTTTTTTTTTTAATGGGAAAGCTTCATATGATCTCCAAAGATAAAGAACTGAGAGAAGTATTAAAATGCTTTAAGAATACATCAGCACCTTTCCTTACCACAGAAGGTTTGACCACCAGGCCTTCTGAAAATCTGGTTCTTTAGTTTGATGGAAGCTGTCTATATGCTCCAGAGGGAGAAGGGACTGATGTTTCCAGAATATAAACTAACCTTCCTACACGTTCTTCAGGAGGGGAATAATTAACAGTTTTGGAGACAGGTGCAGTATGTTTTATTGTAACATCTCACGTTCCTTTGAAACACTTGTGATGTGTGGAAGAAAACCCAAATGTGTGCCTGTATATGTTTGGACTTCTACAGATACTGACTTTCTTTATGAGAGAAATACACAAATTTGCCTCTGAGATCACAAATGTTAAGACTTCTTGAATTAAAGTAGTCTCCTGCTAGATCAGTTTTAATTATATATACACCTTTTTCGTGTGATACATTTAGAGATTAAAGACCTCAAATATGTTGTCATCTAGAAGATACATTCATTCTCCACAGTCAGATACAGGTAAATACCAATGTAATCTTTCCCTTTTTGTAGTCACAGACATCTTGGTATTCTTGACTGTATGCTCTGACTTGGCAGAAATAACCACATCTTAGAGAAAACAGGTAAAGGAAGGCATGAGAATAAAGGAAATTTCTTCACAGTGAGAAGGCTTGATTTTGCCCAAGGAAAGGCAGCAAAATAATAGTATCAAAGCAGTCAATGAAGCCTCAGCTGAAACTGAAGAGACAAAAAAATTCAGAGGAAACTGTGGGAAAGATAAAAGTGTAGCGGATGCAGCAGTCATGTATTGAAGACTTTAGAAGAGAAGGTAGGATTATTTCAGCCTCGAAAATGGTTCCTTGAAACACTTAGGAAGAAAAAGAGGTTCGTAAAATCAAACGGATATTAGAGTGAAAAAATCTCAATTTCTGTAGAAAGAAAAAAAAAATAGAGGAAAGGTGAAGTCTGAATGCTTTCAAAATGTTGTGAGAATTGGCAGCTCCTTAAATATTTTTGGTCTCAAAGATAGTTTCAGGGTAATAAACTTACTGTATGCTCTTAGAAGAGTTTAAGTCATTCCTGAAATGTACTTCCAAAAGACAGTTATTCTTCCCTGTTTCATAATTGGAGGGGGAACACCCCACTCTCCCCTACCTTCCATTAAATTTCTTGAAGTTTGATATGGCTTATCTTCGAGTGCAGTAAGGATTTCTTGTCTATCTCTTTTAGTTCCCTCTGAGATGAAAAAAAGTATTCTTGGTATTGAAAATCCAGTTGCCTTAGTTTTAATTTTCTTTTTAGTGTCATCTTACTGTCTTAAATTATTCAGGATACTTCTGAATAATTTTACTGCTTTCTTCCTACTTCTGTTCCCCACAAATTTAATCAGTCACATTATATGTCTTGGACTTGTTTTTTATCCTGATATTTGATATTCTATCGTTCATTTTTTAGCACATTCTTTTTACAATAATTAAGACCTGTATAGATAAAAATGTCACTCAGCTTTTCAAATAAGTTTGTGTTGTGCTTCTGCCTCTTAGTGTCTTGTTTAACCTTCTCTTACTTTTTCAGTTTCATATTTTCAACCTTGAGCTCAGCTTAAGTGTTCTTGCAATTGCAAATTCATTCATATTTAAGCTCCTGTTCAAGACTAGGTCCCTAGAGCTATGAAATTTGGTTAAATGTCACAGCTCCAGCTTATGTTTTATTGTACTCAACTAGGACTCCAAGTAATGTGTTTTGTTGATGTTTTTAAGTCTGAATGATAACAAGAAAAAAAAAAATCTTTTGCTCTCAAACTTTGGTGCTAATAAGCTGCAGAATATCAGTCTTTTGTGCTGCATGTACCAAAGTTTTTAAATTTCTTTAGCAAGGAACATTAATTAGGTATTAACTGAGCCATAACATTATCATCAGTTTAATGCGTGTCTTAATAGATATATTTGGAAAACTGTTCCACTTAGTGAATTATTCAGATTTTTTTCAGACAGTGAATGCAGAGATATGTATTTTTCATACTTAGAGTGAACATTACCTCTAGGGAAAACTGTGATTAATTTAAAGCAGAAATTCAAATTGTAGCTCACTTTCTAGTTTTGAGTGTTCAACATTCACAAAAACCAAGAATAAAGTTCATTGCCTTCAGTTAAAAAAAATAAAAGCTCTGAAATTCCAGATTTCGATGTTTTTCGGGTATGGAAGAATACTGTTTATTTGAAGGACTTTAATATGGAGTCCTAGTGAAAACAGCTTTGACAGTTACTAAAGAGCTGTCTTCCTTCAGTGTCGTTTAAAAATGTATTTTGTTCCTCAGCTGCTGTCATTATACAGACGCAGCAGCACGAGAGGTCAATTATTGAAGTCAGGCACTCCCAACTTGGGTGTGTCCTGCAATGGATACACACGTGAGCTTGGGTGGAAGCTGGGCTGTTCCTGAGGGCTCTTTGTGAAGGCTTCTTCCCATTTTCAGTATTTCACTACACACATGGAGCTAGGATAGCGTTGTGAGGAGAACTTGGTCAATGGGTGGCATCAGGGCAGAAGAGCTACAGCGCAATTTAACTTGTTGGAGGAAGTGTTCCTCTCTGGAAAGATATTTCTTTGATTTGATTTGATTGTGTAAGCTGATCCACACTTACTACTTTACAAAATGTTCATCATTTGACAGGAGAAAAAAAGCACAATGTATGTATGCATGTATAAATATATATGTCCAAATACAATATATTTTATATATTCCAAAGAGCGGCTTTGGAATTATCTGTCAGTGCTATAATGAGGTGTTATGGTACATTGAGGGAAGTCCTACTATTAATGCTTTGAATCCTCTTTATTTAGTATACATCAGGATTTGAGTTCTTTTCCATATTATTCTGAGAACCAAAGCATTATTTGTTTATATTTTTAATAAGAAAATTGGCAAGTTCTAGATTCAAAGTTAGATTGTACACAATTTCAGGAATCTTCTTCAGAGCTTTTTTGTGATTGATCCTCAGCACACCCTGTGCATTCAAATAGGAGTGCTGGATAAAAAATATCAGCATTTAAAAGGATAAAAAATCTAGATATTGAAAAGAACATTTACAGGAGTAATTTTACACTGTGCTTTCTTTGACATGAATGGTATTGTTGCAACTTCCCACTGCTCCTCTGCCACTTAGGTTAAATCTATCAAGTAAAGGATAAGGAGGTGGTGATGGGCATTGTGTTAACTTTCAGATGATTTAAATTCAACTTCTGATAAAATCAGAAAAATGGTGTTTTTCTCTCTAATAAGGATTTCCTAAAAGTAGATAATTATAGATCCTATGGTATTCAGGTACTAGTTTGAGGTTGCCATAAATGCGTCTTCCATAGTTTTACTTCCTCCTTAGTCCTCTACACTTTAAGAAATCCTACTGTTGAAATTTAAAATATTGTATTTTCACTCCTCTTATATTCTGATGAAAATATCTATTTATCATCTGATCTAGCACCCCTTAAAATAGGGCAGTTCTGAAAGCATCTTAGTGAATTTTGTGATTGCATTCCAGCACCAAATAAGACAATAATGGTACTCTTGGTCAGTTTGTTTGTTTATGGCAATAAATAAACTAACAGAATTAGAAGTTTATCTTTTATTTGGGAAAAATTAAACATGAGATGGAAGAATGAAAGTGTATCTGTTTGAGTATCTCAACTAGTTTCATGCCTTTATTAGGATGATAGTGTAAAGCTATTTTTGGTAAACACTACCCTTAAAATTTTAAAGTGTGTTCTTTGCCAGTGGACACCTTACAGGCCAGTCTGTCTAAAATGAATCATTTTGCCTTTTGCAATACTCAGTTGCTGATTATGCATGACTTCTGGTAACCTCTCTTTTTTCATCATCACAGAATTAAGGGAAGAAATGGCCATCTAGTACTGATATTTAGTGTAGTTTAAGATCATCAAGTTGAAATTTTGATTTTCCTTTCTTGGGAACTTTTTTTCCAATGAAACCACCAAATCTGTTTGGTCCAGGGCAATAAACAGACTTTACTGTTCCTAAAGCTTTGACTTAACCTGAAAGGAAACAGACTCCGTGCATTCTTTAGGCAAGGTCTCTCCACAAGCTATTGCCATGTGGCATAGGATTATATTTTCTTTGCAAACCTATAGTGTAGAAACAACCTATAGTCTGTTGGAAAGCATCTCCTGTTGCTTGGTGATGATAAAATGAAACAAAGAAGTCAGGTCTACAGAGGTGGAATTTCTTTATAGAGTATAATGAGAGTTTTCAAACTTTGGTTCCTAAAATTAGGTGTCTGCTTGAAGTTTACCAAAGAGCTTCAGAGCTCAAATGCCTGAATCCATTGCATTTCAACATATATGTCAAGCTGCACTAAAAATATCAACAATAGTAAAAAATATATGTGTGAGGAGAAATTTTTGCATGTGGTTAAAATATGCACCTAAATATTGAGCCTCTTGAGAAATCATTCAGTAATGTCAAATTGGTTTAATATCTGCAAAGGTCTTTTAAGAGGCCAAAAATATTTAGTAATATTTACTATGTGGGTGAAGTTAAAGAATAATAAGTTTAAATTGCTGAGTAATTTTTAATTTTTGAAGAGACATAAAAGTATTTGGAAAATTTTAGAAATATGCTTTTTAGTAGCTGTTTTCCTGTCCAGTTTAATGTTAATTCTAACTTACTGGGAAGGCTGAACAAATGGTAATGCTAGAAATTTACTGGTCTTTTATATTAATTTTGGTTTTTATTAATGATAAAATTAATATACTGTTGTTTATTACATCAATAACATTTATGGCCCAATAATGTGTGCAAAAATTCCTGGGCTTATGATTCTAAGACCTATGGTCATTCTGGTGATTCTGACGGATAATTACAGATGCCCAGGAAGTACATCAGCTCTGCCTAGTTGCTGCTATGGAAATAATCATCTGCTAACCACAGACACTTCATCAGGTGTGAAAGTGCATTAAAGGGAAAGGCAGAAAAAGAATTATTATGACATTTGTCAGTGATGTGTCTAATCTTGAGAGGCTATGCAGATGGATATGCAGATGTGTGAAGACAGAAGATTAGCTTTTCATCATCTGGAATAATCTCCAGAGTAGGTAGTAATTTCTGCCAGGGGTTAAAAGTTGCCCCAAGTGTGTCCCTCATACTCCATTGCTGACAGCAGAATAAAGCTCCTTTGGTAAATTACATGGACAACAAGAACTGTGTTAACCTCTATTCAAACTTAGAAAAAGTGAGTAAGTAACAATATTTTTCTCCAACATTTCTTACTGTGAACTAGAACTATTTCTGTACATGAAATAATGTTCAGGCAGAAAGTGTTCAGCTTAGTTTACAATTCCCCTTAAAACTCTCTGAGTCTGGTTTACTGACTTGTGACTTTTTTGATAAAGACAAAATAGATATTTGCCATGATGTTTAAAGTGCTTTGTTTTGCATATCTGTTTGTACAAATCATTTTTGTTGAAATATCCAAACTGGTTGTTTCCATGCTACTTTATATAGTACATATTTATGAAACATACAGAAATTAATTTTGCTGTCTGTACATACACACAGGGAAATCCAATTCTTATTCCAGCAGTAAAATGAATGATCTACTATTAGTTACCATTTTAGTGTAATTGCAGAAAGCAGTGACTCATATTATAGTTGCTCTAGGCTTCTCATCCATCCACTTCCATGGATTGATTTTCAGAATCTAATCAGCAGTCAAATGTAGTATAGATCACAAAATATATTATGAAGATATCTTACAATGACTAACACTGTTCTTTCTGTTTCTATGGGACAGTGATTGGAAATGGGGCACTATACAGTGAGGAAGTATGTGAGAGAGGGCAAACAAATTCACCTCTCTTTCTGTGTCATTCATATTCTTTGTCTTCCTTGATAAGACTGTAAAATCTTCAGAACAAGCAGGGTTTTCTAATATGTGTTTGTGGAAAGTAGCTTCCTGACAGCTGGTGAGGGAGCCCACTAGGGAAGGTGTTCAGCTGGACCTGCTGTTTGTGAACAGGGAAGGATTGGTGGGTAATGTGACAGTGAGGGGACGTCTTGGGCACAGCCACCATGAAATGATTGAGTTTTTGATTCTTGGAGAAGTAAGGAGAGAAGTCAGCAGAACTGCTGCCTTGGACTTCCAGAGGACAGACTTTGGGCTGTTTAGGAGACTGGTTAAGAGAGTTCTTTGGGAGGCAGTCCTGAGGGACAAAGGAGTCCAGGAAGACTTTATGTGCTTTAAGAAGGAAATCCTAACGGCACGGGAGCAGTGTGTCCACATGAGCCAAAAAATGAGCTGACTGGAAAGACCATCCTGGCTGAACTGGGAGCTTTGGCTGGAAGGGAAAAAAAGGAGAATTTATGACCTTTGGAAGAAAAGGCAGGCAGCATCAGAGGACTACAAGAATGTTGTGAAGTCATGCAGGGAGAAAATATGAGTGACTATACCACTTAGGCTTGCACAAGTCTACAAGGCCCAGGTGGGAGCCAGTCCTATTTAGTACCTTTATTGATATTCTGGACACAGGGATCAAGTGCAGCCTTGGTCAGCTTGCAGGCCCAGTGTTGATCTCTGGAGGGTGGGAAGGCTTTACAGAGGGATCTGAACAGGCTGTATTGATGGACCGAGGCCAATGGTGAGAGGTTCAAAAGGGTCAAGAACTGCATCCTTCCCTCATGTCACAGCAACCCCAGGCAGTGGCTGGAAAGCTGTCCCGCTGTAAAGGAACTGGGCATGCTGGTTGAGAGCAGCTGAACATGAGCCAGTCTGTGCCCAGGTGGCCAAAAAGGCCAGTGGCATTGTGATCTGGATCAGAAATTGTGTGGCCCGCAGGACCAGGGAAGAGGTTGTCCCCCTGTACTCAGCACCTCGAGAGCTATGTCCTGTTCTGGGCCCCTAACTACAAAAAAGATATTGAGGTGCAGGAGTGTGTCCAGAGAGCAGCAATAGAGCTGATGAAGGATCTGGCGCATGAGGCTTATGAGGAGAACTGAGGGGAGCTGGGTTGTTCAGCTTGGAAAAAAAAGAGACTATGAGGAGACCTTACCACTACCTACAACTACCTGAAAGGACATTGCAGACAGGTGACTGCTGAAATGTTCTCCAAAGTAACAAGTGGCTGGATGGGAGGAAATGGCTTCAAGTTGCATCAGGAGAAGTTTTGATTGGAAAAAAGGAAAAATTTCTTCAGTGAAGGTTGGTCAGGAACTGGAACAGGATGCCCAGGGAAGTTGTGGTATCACCATCCTTGAAAGAATTAAAATGTGTGGAGGTGGCACTTGAGGGCATAGTTTAGTGGTGAAGATGGTGGTATTATGTTACTGGTCAAAATAACTTTTCCAACCTAAAAGGTTCTCTGCCTCTATATTTTATAAAATACCAAGTATGATGCAAATCTGCTCTCTGATGAGGCATCTGTTGCTAGAAAAAACAGTTGTGCTATTTCCTGATCAGCATTTTAAATTTTCATTGCTGATAACATGTTCATGTTTCTCACTCTTCTTGTTTTGTTGGTCATTGTTACTCTCTCTGTCTTGTGTAAATAGTGGGTTTTGCTGGTTTGGGGTTTTTTTATTTTTACAATGAGACAGTGTTGATAGGGTAATATTTTTGAAATTCAGTATGGGCAAGTAGAAAGGCAAGTAATTTCATTAACAGTAGTACATATAGAAATGATTCTGAATATATCAGGCCGATAGCACTATACAAGGACATTTAAAAGTAAGTAAAATTAGGCATATGTGGAAATGAAATCAGGTCACACATAATGACCAATATCCCATGATATCTTTAGGGTCATATCTCAGATTCACAACTTTGCAAGTACTATCTCTGCATACTGTTCAATATATTTATGGACACAGTTAAAACTAAGATAAAAGTGTTATAAGAATGTACAGAATTCAAGACACTTTTGGATTTCCTTAAGTTCATTCAAAGTCAAAGGGAAAGTTCTGTAAGAAAGAAAACACGCACTTGATTGCTAGGAAGTTGCCATAATTGTGTTTCTAGGAAGATGTTGCTCAGCATTAACAGGGCAAAGCAAACATAGTTCTCTATATAATGGTGAATCAATTTTTGACACTAGCTCTTTACAGCAAAGACCCATAACTTTTGGTTGCTCGCTCTGTGTTCCAATAGTTCATAGTCATGCTGCGCAGGAAGCAGATCCTTGCTGTGGCAAAACTCCCTGAAGAGTTTTGAGTGAGGAACACACATTTGATGAGCATTTCCAAAATGCCTTCTTGGGAAAAGTCCCACTCCCTGATTATGTCACAGTGGTGCTATTGAATGCAAATACTATTAAGAGCTAAGTGTGGAAGTAATCAGAATGTTCCATGGAGCAAAATTTACTGAAAGCAGAAAGTGGATTATCCAAGGTAAAATGGTGTCTGGTATGTGGAAAATTGGATTTTGTGCGTTTCTAAAATGACATCACTGTGGCCTATTTGGCTAAGTGTTTTAAATGCTTATTGCAAATTTGATGCCTAATGTTTTCTTTTTCTCCATTGTGGAACACTTTAAAGATATCTTAGACATCCCTCTCCACCCATTACCAATATTGTGAATATCCAGTCATATTTAAATTTTATCGGGATGAACATGAAAAATCACTGCTCATTTTGGAAAATCTTGTCCCTGGCCTATAGTTATCTTTGGTTTATATATTGGGTATGTAGCTGTGACTTATATAAAATCAATAATTTTGTATGGAACGGATCCTCATTCTTACTCCACTGAAGCACTGAATGTAGCCTGTTATGCTGAGATGAATGAATACTGACATCACCTACATTCCAGTGTAGGTAGAGGGTTTCTGTCACCATCTGTTGTTGCATGAATCATGTTTTCCTTATGATTTTATGGGAGAACAAAAATAACAGGAAGGAGAAAATGAGGATAAAAATAAGGAAAAGAAATGATGGATATCATGGTCTGCTAAGAGGATTCATCTGGTTAAGAAAGCAGTAGTGCTTGTGCTTGCCTTTTGTACAGTTAGCTAATAGTCACCAGCTTGGTAAAAAGTGATATTAGGGGTTGTGCTGCTACAGAAACTCAGAATAGGTTGGAAGGGACCTCTGGAGGTCATCCAGCCCAACCCCCTGCTCAAGCAAGGCCACTTAGAGCCAATTACACAGGACCACATCTGCATGGCTTTGTAATACCTCCAAGGAGGGAGACACCCATCACCCTTCTAGGTAACCTATGCCACTGGTCAGTCACCGCCACAGTGAGAAAGTATTCCCTGGTGTTCACAGGGAACATCCTGTGTTTCATCTTGTGCCCATTGCCTCTGGTTCCATCGTTGAGCACCCTTGAGAAAACATGGCTCCATCTTCTTTGTACCATCCCATGTGGTGTTTGTACACATGGATGTGATCTCCCTGACTCTTCTCTCCAGGCTGAACAGTCACCCAGCCTTTCCTCATAGGAGAGATACTTGAATTTCCTGGTCATCCTTGTAGGCCTGAACTGAACTGAACTCTCTCTGGTATATCCATGTCTTGTGAACTGGGGGGGCCAGAACTGGACCCAGCACTCCAGGTGTGACCTCACCAGTGCTTAGCAGAGGGGAAGGATCATCCCTCCCCCTTACACTATTGTCAATATATTTTTTCTAATGCAGCTCAGGAGAGCATTAGCCTTATTTTCCACAAGGGCACACTGCTGACTCATGGCCACCTTGTTCACCATGAGCACTGGTACCTTCCTGCCCAGCTGCTTCTTGTCTGTGTGGCCTCCAGCTTATGTTCTATGAGGTTGTTCCTGTCCACGTACAGGACTTCGCAGTTCCCCTTGATGAACTTGGTAGGGTTCTTGTCAACCCATTTTTCCAGTCAGCTGAGGTTACTCTGGATGGCAGCATAGGTGTATCAGCTCTACCTGGTTTTGATCTAAGAGTGAACTTGCAGAGGTTGAACTCTGCCCCATAATCCAGATCATTAATGAAGTGATAAAGAGAATTGGACCTAGTATTTATCCCTGAGTATACTGCTACTTTTAGCCTCCATTTCTAGTGGACTTTGTGCCACTGATTCCTTTGGGTCCAGTGGTTCAACTAGTTTTCAGTCTACCTCACTGCTCATCCAGTCCACTCTTGTCAACTTCTTTTTGAAGATGCCTTCCTGAAGCTGGATAGGCTGTCTACTGCTTTCCCCGCATCTACCAAGATGGATGTTTTATCCAACTCTTCAAGCTTCACTTCACCTTGGTGAAGCTATGCTGACTACTCCTGATGGCTTTCTTGTCCTTTATGTGCCTGGAAATGGTTTCCATGATTAATTATTTCATCTCCTTACCAGAGACTGAGGTGAAGCTGATCTTCCCCAGGTCCTCTTTCTTGCCCCTTTTGAAGACAGGAATGACATTTGCTTTCCTGTAGTCCTCAAGCAGCTCTCCCAGTTGCCATGATCTTTCAAAGATTACTGAGAGTGATCTTGCAATGACATCAGCCAACACCTCTGTGTTCTGATAGAAAATTTAACTAGTGTGGAATATACTTCTAAGCCTTGGTTATTTCTTGTTCTGTAAGTAGAAATAGCTAGGAAGTGTACAGCTCATAAAAGTTCATTGATGTTTTGAGCCTGTCTGGGTATATTTTGCAAATTTTTAGAAGTTTTGGCCTTGAATAAGAAGGATGCCATGATTTTTCAGTTTGTACAATTCCTTTAAAAGGAATTTAAAAAAAAAAAAATTATGAGAGTATGTGTGTATGATTTGTGTAGACACATGTGTGCACCCTGCCTTATAAACATGAATTTTTAACCATTTTATTTTCATCTGAGGCTACTATCATCCAGCCTGTGATGTCTTCTTCAAAATCCTTTACATACATGTTTATTAATTAATTTTTTATTAGTTTACATGTATAGAGACAAGCTCTTAGGCATGTTTGGGTGTCTAAATAACACCCCTGTGCCAGCCCATGTGACTTGAGAGAATAAGCTTCTCTGAAAGTTCCAGAGTTCTTGTGCTGCCCCCAGGGCAATATTGATGATTATTATGCAGTAAGGAATGAGACTTACACACCAGATTTTAGTTCAGCAGCTCACTGAGGGTGAATTTCCCTTCACTTCTGTCAAGTAAGGTTATTTCAGCCTAATTATTTTGGTTTTACCTTGTGTGTGAGTGTGGTGAAGTATTTTGTGGACTGTGGTTTCTCGTTAAATAAAATGTATCTTTATTGCAGTGAATCAAAACCTTAGCAAAGTTGGCCAAATGGCTTTGTACCAACAGGCAGAGGAAGTGCTACATGCAAGTAACACCCACAAACCAGTAGTCTTTACAAACTGGCATAACCACAGTTTACTTTCCTGAGATAGTGTTTCTGCCTTGCCCAGTGTAGGCGGGTGAATGAAGCAATGTTCTAGAAAGCATTTCCCATAGAATAAATCCTCCACACTACCTGAAGGACAAGCTGTTAGCTTCTATCCAGGTTATTTTTGTCTTTGAATAAATGATGTCAGAAGAAATCAACAGTATTACTTGTTAGAGAAAGGCAAGGTTTTAGAAGAAAACTAAAGCAAACAATTGGCATTATTATTGCTCATAAACTGTCATTGGCTCTTAGGCAATTATCAGTAAATGCATATGGAATGGCTATTGTCAAAATGTAGCAGCAATTAAATCCCATTAGGAGACTTCCAAAAGTCATTAACCCAAGTAGGGGGGAGTCTCGTTGCAGTGGCTTTCTATTCTGCTATCAGGAATTGTTGCAAAAGATGGACTAGCCAACGTGATAAAATGAAACCATAGAATCTTCAGGAATCCCAAGCTGTTACATTTGCTAGACAGCAATGTCAGCACAAAGGAGTGAACTGACCCTGTGCTTGTGCTGACTGAGCTGTACACTAACATAGCTGTGACTTCATAAAATGGGGTCAGACTGGTGTGCAGGTACTCCATTTCCATATTAATGGCCCTTCACTGTATTTCTTTTTCTTGCCAGGTTCCTTGTTTCCATAGACTCCATGATATCCTTTCTGCCTTAGCACTTTCTTCATCTCCTGTGTTGCAATTTTTACTGTTCTGCTTTTAAGACTGTCTTCCTGGGGACATATCCATTGGTGTTTTCATAAAACTCCCTGTTCAGAGTGCTTTGGGACAGGTTTAAATGTTTTCAAGGCAGTAGGCAGATGGTAGTTGTCACCAGATCAATACCTGTCTCCAAGACCAGGGTCTTTGGCAGAATTTTGGATTTTAGATGGGGTATACCTGTCGCAAAGTGGGGAAAAGGATCTTTGCACAAGAAAGAGCAGAGCCCATTGAGAGAGCTTTAAACTAAATTTGAAGGGGGAAAGGGATAAAACCAGGCTCACTAGAGAGCAGCTGCAGGCTGCACACCAAAGTTTGGGGGATGGTGTGCTAGTGAGGCCCTTCAGTCCGCTGTGTAAGTGGAGATAGGGAATGGACATGCATGCAGCAGCAGAGACGCCAGGGTTACTGATGTGTTAGAAATGACAGAAGCACCTGAGAATGGTCACTTTGGGATTAGGGATTCTTCCCTCAGAAAAGGTGAGCCCAGATGAAGTACATTTGTACCAATGTGTGCAGCGTGGGCAACAAACAGGATGAGCTGGAAGCCGTGGTTCACCAGGAAATCTGTGATATAGTTGCCATCGTGGAAATGTAACACAAGACATAAGATGAGAAAGACACTGAGATGCTGGAGAAGGTCCAAGAAAGGGCAATGGAGCTGGTGGAGGATCTGGAACACAAGTCCTGTAAGGAGTGGCTGAAGGAGCTGGGGCTGTTCAGCAGGGAGAAAAATGAGGCTCAGGGGAGACCTTATCACTCTCTACAACCACCTGAAAGGAGGTGTGGTGGGGTGGAGGTCAGTGTTTTCTTCCAACACACAAGCAACAGGACAAGAAGAAATGGCCTCAAGTTGTGTCAGGAAAGGTTTATATTGGATATAGAAGAAATTTCTTCACTAAAAGAGTTGCCAAGCATTGGAACAGGCTTCTCAAAAAAGTGGTTGAGTCATCATCCCTGGAGGATTTAAAAGATGTGTAGATATGGAACCTGGAGACATAGTTCAGTGGTGGATTTAGCAGTGCTGGATCAAGTTGAACTTGATGATCTTAAAGGTCTTTCCAAACCTAAACAACTCTTTGATTCTGAGCTGTGTAAGATACACTGCAGATCAGTTAAAACATCCACTTTAATCCAGGATCTGGCACTGGTGGTCTATGAGGATAGAAAACTAGGTGTGTGGCATTATACAGTCTTTATCCCTTTCCTTCTCAGCTCCACAGAAGCCTTTGAGCCTTTTATCTCCTTAAAGGGAGACACAAAGAAGGATAGAAGAATGGGAAACCTCTCTAGAATTTAGAAATTTCCTAACAAGGGAAGACTTTCTAGAAAATCTTTTGTCTTTTTATTTTTCCAGTCTCTTTATCTGATGGGTACGGGTAGGTGGCATCAGCTGAACCTGCTTCATTAATCTTTATACTTGTCTGGATGAAAAGAATTGCTACAGTAACATGGTCAAGTCATTTTGATGTTAAGTCATATGTCAGATCATGAGACATGATTCCAAATGTTAGTGAAATGACCTTTCCACTGACAAATGGCATACCTTTCAACTTTTAATGGTTTTGTGAGGAGCTTATGTCCAGCCAGTCATTTTCACATATTTGGAAACAGGGAAAAAGTGCATTGGTTTTATCTAGTTTATCTATCACATCATATGAGCTAGTAAGAGAACACTGAGGTATTACTAAATACATTTGTAACCCACACATTTTGTACTCAAA
The DNA here is from genome assembly GCA_013396875.1 of Vireo altiloquus. Taxonomy (NCBI): domain Eukaryota; kingdom Metazoa; phylum Chordata; class Aves; order Passeriformes; family Vireonidae; genus Vireo; species Vireo altiloquus. Next base: position 418,324 of record VZRF01002949.1, on the reverse strand, counting down.
TTATAGACTAATTGTAGTGTATATCTTTCTTATTAATGAAGATGCTTTTAATACTTATAATATAGTATGAGTAACCCTCACATATTAAGTTTGGACAACTTGTTTTGACTTGAAGTAAAGAGGTTAAAATGCCAACCTTGAATGTAACCTATTCATGTCAGGCTCCTCAAAATCAGCAAAATTTACCTTTGACATGAATAGTCTTTGGATCAGCCTAAAAGGATTTGAAATATGTATCATACTTCCTCATAATTTTCTTCATAATAAGTCATCCCTTCCTTTAAGATATTTTTTTTTTTAGTGGACAATACACAGAGGTCATACTAATTTGTTCTCACATGCAATATTTTTGCTTTAGCATTAAAGTAGGTTTCGAGTTAAAAGAAACTTTTTACTCTAGCTCCATAATGACAAACTTTGAGACTTATTTGTCTTTTACTGTATTACACAGTTCATTTATTGCTCCGCACATGATAATATGAAACACGAATATTTCATATAAGAAATTTCTTTTAGGAAATCAAGAGAGAATTAAAAAGAATTTTGGCTGAAGTGCTCTATGTATTAAGCTTCCCCTTGTGCCCAACCCAGCTTTCTCGCCTGTTAAAGATAATATTTTTCCAACTTTCAGTGATGAAAAGAAGAAAGGTCTGCAGTAGACACAGTTCAGATACAGGGAGCGTTTTGGCATACTTATTAACACGCTTTGTTTTGCAGATAATGAGAACATTGCAAGCTGCTTGGGTCTTTTGTCTAAAAATTCCCACCAGAGGCTCTTGTAAATCACCATGGCTTTCAGTGACTGATTCCTGTGGAGCCTAAGCCTGGTTTAACAGTTATTGTCAGCTGTTTCTTTTGCCTGTTGGTGCCTGTTTTGCTATCAGTGGGCACCGTGCCAAAGTTCTGAGAAATCCACTGGCTTTAGGTGCCCTCCCCTTCACTCCTGTATTTGTGGTTGCAGTTTTGGTCAGCTTCTCTGTGGTTCCAATTTTGATCAGCTCCTCATTGAGTGGGGCTCTCATTTTGAAGCATATCACACGATGATATAGATTAGATTGCATTGCCACATCCTGGCTAGAAGTGAAATGGAACTAATGTCTGGCACATGGAAGAGGAATGCACGACTGCAGTGGATGAAGTGCATCAGGCCTTGCTGTACTTTGAAATTTTCAACAAGCCAATAGTAAGCAGTAATAGAGATTTTAAAATTAATATTACAGTGTATGTTACAGATTAGAATAGCAAATCTTTAATTTTGGATAGCTGCTAGGTGTATCATAAATTTATTTAAGACTCTTCAGTACTCAACATTTGCAGCTGTTTTTCTAAAAGCCAATGCACAGCGAGAGGCAACAGAGATTATGTATGAGGATCAGACAATCATGGTGGCTATCCTTCAAATCAAGACAAAGGAGTGCAAAATTACTTGGACAGGCTTAATGAACAATTGGAAAGTGGTCCTGTCTCAGAAGAAGAACTGGGGTATTTTCATATAGTTTATTTGTCTGTCTGTTGGTTTGTTTTCCTTATTCTGACTCAGAGAGTCTTGTAGGGAATGAAGAAAAAACTGAGGGTGGGGCTGCTGAAGAGGAGAAGCTTTTCATGTATACCAATAATGTCACCAAATGTAGATGGATAGAAATGTTTTGAATCTTGGGCTGTCTATTTTCAAGATAAATCCTGCAAGGGCTGCAGGCCACTAATGACAGAAGTTCCAGTTTTGAAGTGGAAACTGCCCTATGTTTAGTATAAATAGGTGAGAAACACCCTTCCTAGGAAAACAGCAGGGAACTCATATTTAGAAATATATTATATTTGTGTTAGAATCCTGAGAGTGTATATCAGGAATCTCTGTGATTCCAGGACTCATCCACTTCTACCTGGAACATCCAGCAAAAGATCACTTGAATACTTTCATCTGGAACAGTTCTCTGGTCACTTGAAGGTCTCAATATGTGGTATTTTGATGAAATACAGAAGCAGGTCATTGAGACAACCTGGTGCTTAGGGAGTGCTGTGATCAGAGTGCTCCACTGTCCTGCTAAGTTTCCTTCTGTTTCTGGCTCAACAAATCTCAAGTTCTTTTTTGTAAAGTGGAGCAGCTTCAATGTAAACAATATAAAAAGGTGGACTAGTGGAATGGGGAGAAGAATAAAAAGCAGAACAGCAGCATCATTGCTGCTGATGGATTGTTTCCAAAGCTTTTAATGTTGTTTTCTTCCCTTAGGTTTTTAAGGAGATGCAGAAGTATAAGCATTTTGAGGGGCACAGGAGAATATAAGAGGATGTCTCCTTGCAGCCTGAGTATTTAAGCATCCTTAAAGATTCTTAAGGACAGGAAATAGAACACAATCCTCAGTCCCTAGTGTTTGTTATTGACTAGGCAATTGTCTACTCAGCATGTGTAGGTCAGATATATGAAATCCAGGTGTCTTGCAGGGAATGGAGATTTCACCACAAGGACTAGCCTGAGAGCAGATGATGTGGTAGCCAGCAGCTAGCACCTGTCTCATTTTGAATTCAGGCCTAAACCTATTTGTTTTTGTTTGGGTTTTCTTTCCCTGTTTCCAGTATCAGAAGTAGGGCTGTGAATTCTGATATTGTAAGTCAGAGGACAAGTCAGCCTAATGAAATCCTCCTTTATTTCCAGAGAAATTTCAGAAGCAGCTTTTCATGCTCAATATAGGTAACCAAGTGTACTCTTCTCTGAGAATGTGCACCATTGAACTCCTTAGTTACAGAAAGATAAAGCAGTGCTTTTGAACGTTGCTTCTGTCACTTTGATCTCAACGTGAGGTCTATCTCAGTCTCAAATCTGTGTTTTGCTTCTGTGCTCATTTCTTTCTGCTTACAAAGTTTTTTTTTTTGTTTTATATAATAATTGTCTCCACTAACAATTATGTAATTTAGAAATGTCCTTGGGTTTTTTTGTTGTTAGTTTCATTTTGGAGGTTTTTGGTGTTTTTTTATTTTATTTTTTAATTGTAAAGGCATCTCTTTGTATAAATCTATATTTCCTTTACAGAGGTGGTTTTGTCCTGAACAGATGAGGATTCTGGAAAAGCAGAGATTTTTACTTATACAAAGCCAAGTAGTTGGCAGTAGTGCACTTGAAAATCCAAACAATAGTGCCTCTTGCTTTAACAAACCAGTTCCACAGCAGAGATCTGTCCTTCACCAGAGTTGTAATAGATATGAAAAGTACCACCTAATGCTCTAATCACCACCGTGTGAAAGCAAGCAGGACACAAGCTGTAGGAGCAGGAAAGCATGTCAATTTTGAGTATAAATGCAGCATTCAAACTGCAATGTGAGGAAGAGATGCTTGTGTTAAAAAGATCTGCCACGGACTTTGCACAAAACAAATCTAATTGCTGGTTTCCAGTGCTATTAAAGGTTTACAAAAAAGTTGGTCCCCAGCTCTATCAGTCTAACAACTCTCTCCAAACTTCAGCCTGCTTTTAAAAAATGACAGTTTGCATCTCAGGCTGAAAGGCAGTTCTTCAAACACACAGTGTTATATACTATGTTAATTGCATAACTAATATTGAAAATAAATTACGCTGCTTTTTTAGAGATGTTTAACACTGAATTAATGATATTAATGAGCTCAAGATGAGTACAAAAACATCTATTTTCTTTTAAGACTCCAAAAGAAAACTTGTGTTTAAGATACTGTCTTTGACAAAGGTCAGTCAAAGACAGTGAACATTTCCATTAGGTTTCACATGCAGATTGCCATTGTGATTAATACTGTCGAAATTACATCTGAAAGATCATGCAATACGTAAAGCAAAAACTGTGCAAGAGTATAGCAAAACAAAGAATTCATTCATCCATCAGCAGGCTGGTGCTCAGCCATCTCCTGGAAAGCAGGGCTCCATCACACTAATGGTCACTTGGGAAGGCAAATGTCATCACCCCTCTTCCTCCTTCTTCACCCAGCTCTTATATGCTGGACATGATGTCACATTATATGGAACGATCCTCTGCTCAGTTTGGGTCAGCTGTTCTGGCTGTGTCCCTGCCCAGCTTCTTGGGCCTGTCCTATGCCTGGCCAAGAACTGGACTTTGATACCCTTGTGTGCTCCTTCCAGCTCAGACTATTCCATGCCATTCTGTTCTCTTTGTGCACCTCCAGCACACTTGCAGGTGGGCCAGTACAAGGAGAGGAAAAGGCCTTGGTTTTGTGCAAAGACTGTTCAGTAATACTGAAAACATCCCTGTGTTATCAATCCAAAACATAGCCCCATAGCTCCTGTGAATATGATAAACTCTGTCCCAGCCAAATCCAGCCCACCTGAGTGGGAAGAGAGCTGATGAGACCACACTGGTCTCACCAACAGTGCTCACAGTTACCAGGTAATGTCTCATGAGCCTTTTAAGCATTGTTTAATATCTACATCATAGTAAGTTGCTTTAGTGGGATCTGTGTTGCCAGACTTCTATTTTTTATCATTATAAACCTGTTCATGCTGACAAATCTCATTTTTGAAGGCTGGTAGTGAGTCGGAGTGGAGGACAGTCCACTTGTTTATATTCCCTTAAAAAGTATAGTTAACAATGAAGTATAAATTGTTTGGGTGGGGAGGGAGAGAAAGAAAGAATAGTAGGAGAACAGGAGGGCAGTCTTATACTAGAAATTTGAATTACTTAATGGACACTAAAGCAGTGGGAAAAGGGAAAAATAAATGTTAACCATACAAAGATTTTGAAGAGGAATTTTCATAAAGCTTCGTTCTATATACTTTCAAATTTACACTGAGTGACCAACGTTACTGATGTGAAAGATGGTTTTCTTGAAATATTTTGTGATAATCTTATGCAAGTTTTCTACAAGATTTTTTTAATGCATGCTCACATGAGGGACTCAACCCTCTCAATATACACGAAATTTTTTAGAGCAGATTTTTCCTTTGAAGTGGTTAATTCTGCAGCCTGTGGTGGTCAGACGGTACTCTGCATTAAAGAATATCCAAAGACACCACTTGTAATGAGGGACAACATTTTGTATAAACCTAGGAAAATTATTTGGGGAGTGGAAGTGAGAAGGGAGGAGGAAAAAAGATCCAACTTAGAGAACATGTTCCCAGAAATTTCTCCATGTATTGGAGCTGGTCTAGTTTTTGGGTCTCTAACTTCTTCCCTTCCCACCCCATCTTCTTTTCTAACCCTACCAGCCCACCTAAGAAAAGAGTTGCTTTTCACACAAACTCTCATGTGTACTCAGAGATTATCTTGGCCTTAATACAATTAAGTTCACCTAATGTTCATCTGCTCAGCAAGGTTGTTTGTTGAGATTTGCTAACAAGGAAGAACAGATGTTATTTTCTTTTGCCTGTCTTAAGTATTTCTGAGATGGAAACTTTCTTAATGGTGTATTCTTCAAAAGAGATCTCTCTTCTTTTTTCCTTTTTTCTTTTTCTTGTTCTCTTTTTTGTCTTATGCCCCTCAATGCTTCACAATATTTTCAAATAACCTCAGAGCACTTACAGACAAATATGCTTCAGCAAGTTCTTGTTAGAATGTGTTACTTCTAAACACTTTTACCTGTTCTCAGCCTTCTTTTAAATGCGTCTGAAAGCCACAGGGAAACACCTTCAATTTTAGTGTTTTCATATCTTGATCTCTGTAGATGATATTGATGAGGGAGCTGCTCTCAGCTGGTGACTGCTGAAAGCATCATAGTAAGTTAAGCCAAGAACTGCTTTTTTTTTTTTTTCACTTCTTTGGCTCCAACACTAAACAGCTTAGAATATCTTATTAGAACGAAGTATCATTTAATGCTATCAAAGCTAGAGATTTATGCAACCTTATAGCAGCCAAGAAGATGCAAGACACCTCCAGGATGTGCCTCCAGTGAGCAGTGAGTGGCAAGAGAAATCAATGTACAAATGTCTGTACATTTAAGTTGCTCCCAGTGTTTTGCTGAAGATACCTTAACTTTTATTTCTTTGGAATCTGTAATATCTATAGATTTAAAAAAGATGAGAGAGACAGAGTGAAGTTCACTGAATACAGTATGAAGTTGTGACCCACAGTCTGTGAGAAGTTGTTCCTAACTACCCTTTTAGAGGCCAATCAAACACTCCCTGGTCTTTCTTTAATGATTATTACTATTATTATACATATTTACATTATTAGAAGTCCAAATAGAATTAAAAAGGACATCTGCAGAGAAATATAAGGTTTTTGGTGTTGGTACCTGGTTGTTTTTAATTGAGAGTACGTTAATGTATGAACGTAGTGAAAGTCATAAACGAGCAGGCAGACAGAGCGAGTCAGTGTCACAGGGCAGTGTGTTCCCCCTCGTTTCCATATAAACAAGTTTTCCAGGATTGGCAACAGGTTTTCATTTTGTTTTCTGTTTTATAGCGTGAGGCTTATCTGGCCTCCATCCCCCTCTGTGAAGAGCAGACAAAAATCTCCCCGAGCTCTGACTTAGCAGCAGGTCTCCCCAGGCTGTAGTGAGGCCTGCACAGTGCTAGATAAGAAAAGAGTATACTTCAAACAGCTTGGCATTAATCAGCCAGCAAGGCTTCAAGCTCAATGTTAGAGCAAAGGAATGCAGTTCAGAGGCTCGCTTACATTAAATGAAATTAAACCAGACAGACTCACTTAATTCTTACTTTTAAAAAGCTCTTGAAGTGCTGTTTTAAACTAGTTACTTTGTGATGCCACTGAGTGAGGCGGTTAATCTGACTCATCAGAGAGGCAAAGCAGCAGAGCCCTTGGGATTCTTTCAGAGAATTGCTGGACTGGCCTTTGAAACAACTTCCTTATATCTTATTCATACCTTTTCAGCATAACATATTGTATAATCTATTATCTTTAACCAGAAGATTCAGTTCCTCCTTTCATATCAGTGTTAGGGCAATCCTTGTAAGGAATGTAGATGGCAGCTTCGTTGCTCTAGGAGGCAACACACAGTCTTTTACTTTGCACCCAGGAACTCCTCTTGTGTGATTCAAGGTCAGGGTTGGCCCTTGGTGACTTTAAGGGCAGTGAATGAGCTGACAGTGAAACTTTACATTGTAATGAACTCCACATTATGCTGAGAAAGGACACAGGAGATTTTGAGGAAATCATTGTAGAAAGCTGAGGAAAGAGTTATCCTTTATTTATTTTCCTCATTTTATAAGTATCTAAAATTAGAAGACAGTCAATATGATCTGTGATATATTCATGATAATCTATGATTTTTGAAAACAGCATAAGTAGCAAATAAAAATAGAGTCTAAAGACTAAACAGAATGTACCTAGGAAATCCTGTATTTATAGAAACTCTTCCAAAATGGTTGTCTAATAAGGATCTCTTTCCTAATTAAGTGATTAGCCAATCACAGCAATCAATTTATGCTAATGATAGGATTAATAGTGAATTCCCATTTGGGGTTTCAATCCATGGCTGTAAGCTCAGAAGCATCTGTTCTAATGATTAAACCATTTGCTCTGTATATATCTGATTCTAGCTCCATCAGCTAAACTAATGATAACTTAACTGTAGCTCTTTCACCTTAGGCAGAAAGTAAAGCATCTAAGAAAAATCTCATGCTGACAAACCCTTCATAGCTATATGTTTTTGTCATTGTGCTCTTTGAGCTATTGCTGAAGCAAAAGCAGGTCTTTAGTGCTTAGAACTGTTTCCTTTCCTCCATCAGAAACAAAGGTCACCTACCAAAATGATGAAGGCTCATCTGAGCATTGAAGCCTTTCCAGAGCTCGTGTATACTTGCCACAGTTGTATGTAGTTGCATTGACAAAATAATAGCCTTAAATACAAATGTTCAGGGGATTTGTGAAGGTGGAAGAAATGGCAGTAGGATGCTGGAGGAATTCTGTGTGAGTGAGAGGAAAGAGAGCTTTCAACAAGCAATTGCCGTCAGATTTTTATGGTTCCAGCTTTACCAAAGAAACTTTTCAGAAATCAAAATAAATGAACACTTATAACTCTATGAAATGAAAGCAACACTTTTTATCTGTCTGAAGGCCAAATCTAGATCTTGTCCTCCCATCTGTCTCTTTCCTCTAGTTATTATAATATATTTAGCATTCTTTTAGAAATGAAGCTATTTAAAATAGGATTATATATAGAGATTATATATAAAGACAATTGCCTAAATATAATGTCCCATCTGTCTTGGGGATTTATGCAGTTCACTTAAGCTATGTTTACTGTCATTTGTTACACCAAGTGGGGTTGGTTGGTTCAGTCTACATTCAATTATCTATTTCTTCGTTATCACCACAGATGCCTTCTTGGAGAGTGTTAAGTCACTGTCCCACTCTGACGTATTGTTTTCAAAATAGAGCTATTGAAATAAGGCATTGTTGCAAGAAGAAAAATGCTGTTTGGAATACAGTATTAATAGAAACCAATTTGTCCTCAAAATGTGATTTAATCTATGCTAACACCTTCTTTTTGTTTAAGCAACGAACTGCTACATTACTTTTGAGAGAAATCAAGCATTAAAAATATAAATAAACCACAAAAAAACCAAAACTTTACTTATGAAAGAAGAAAATATTGTACTTTCCAAGCATGTCCTCCTGTGATGTTGCATAGAGGAGAGAAGGAGAGTTATTATGGGCCTACTGTATTTGGTTTGGCTACATAGCATTAAAGGAGATCTGAGAATCAGAACTGAGTCTATTAACATGACTGTCTTCTGTGTTTCCACTGCAGAATGGCCCATTATTGTCTGGGCTTTAACTAAGCAATGTTAATCTTTTGTTATCTTTCTTTCAAAAACTAAATGAAAATAACATAAAAATTCATCAGGAGGACTGAGGGATGGAAAGGGTGATGGAGAATTACATAGTGGAAGAAGAGAGAAGGAGTTCTAGTAGATGAGGAAATTGCAGCAGAGAAAATATGAGGGAAGTGATGGGAAGAGAGAAGAAAAGTAGCAAAGTTTGTGAGACAGGAAATGTTCTTCCATGCGTCTGTTTTTTAAGTGAAAATTGTCATGTGGTTAGTAAGTGGAACTGGCTGCAAAATCTGGTAGGGTCAGAAAATGAGAGACAAGTAGGCTCAGACAAAAGCTAGTACATGAAGCACTTTATCCTGTTCAGTCATTACCCCAGGTTTAGTGTCACAAATTGAGAACCCTAAGGTAATTCCTGTTCAGGCTGAGAAAAAGGAAACTGGTGGGAATGATATTTAGAAGAGGAGAGAAAGATGTGATAGAGTGTAGCACTCCAGACAATGTGAGGCAGGAAAGGGTGCTAATTTGCTTCCATGACAAGCATGTTGTTTGCTTGCATATCCTGCAGAAGAAAGATACAAGGATTTTTTTTTCGTCCCTCCCCTCTCATTTCGCCCCCTCCTTATTTCCCATTTAGTCATCTGTTCTGCAGTGTGCTCTTCTCTTCAGTCAGGAATGACTGACTAACTATTGCCAATTCCAGTCTTCTGGGAGATGCTCTTGCATTGGGCAGCTGTCTTCCCAAAGACAGTGGCATCACCTTCCTAAAAACCTCTTACTTTGCTGTTCTCAAGGCTGCAGGCTTGAGTTTGTCCCAGAAAGCAATCATCCAGTTGTCACTCAGCGTGCTATCACCATATGCTAACTTGATGGGAAGCTGTCTCCAAAGCAAACATGATTGTCCACTCTAGCAGTCCGTGATTGTGTGGGTGCATATGTGCAGCCACACAGGTGGTGTCTGTGTGTGTGCGAGGCAAGCAGAGTTAGCATGAAATGTCAAACCACACAGAGAGTTTGCTGGGCACATAAGCTGTGTGAAACCTGGCAGCATTTAACATTTTCCATTTTTACTTACGGAGCATCTGAAGCCCCATAGGTCATAAAAATACCCCAGACAAACAAAAAAACCTTCAAAAAAATAAGCATGCTTGTGTGTGTTTTTGGGGTCAGCCCAATAATTTCAGATATCATGTTTGTGTAAGTGGAAACACTGATTTATTCACATCTAGTCATTCTCATTTTTAGCAGCTGGGATGAGCTACATCTGGAGACAGAAACATAATAAAGATTCCCCTGATACTGGTAGTCTGTGAGAGTAGAAAGTATTTTAGAGCATTTAAATGACAGTCTTTTTCAAAGTTGTTAGCTACTAAATCAGCTTAATAGGCATTCTTCAAAACTCCGCTGGGAATCATCCTTCTCTATTTTTTTTTTTTTTTTTTTGTTAAGACACAGACACAAATCTTTCTTAAAAAATATGTAAACACAAGTGAATACCAACATATTCCAGCAGTCATATCTTGCAATTCCCTTGTGTCACACTGAGGACACTTAATTCATTGGCACTATTCACATCAGTGAGGCAAGGACAGTAATGGAAGGAAAGTGTAAAAACAACATTTAGGCTTCTGTTTGGAAACTGATGGGCAAATCTCCCAAGGCTCTGTGTGGAAATGGAAAGCTTTGCCAGGTTTTTTTTTTCTTCTCTTGGATCCAGAATCCCTTCTTGTGTAATCTTTTCTTGCAAAAGACAAGACCAGTAACGAACATTCTTTCCCTGTGATTTGTGGAATAAGACAAGAATATAAAATGCTATTCCCTTTCACCTTTTATGAAGTGAATGGTTCAGGGCAGATGTCTCATGTTTACATGTAGACATCTTCCATCCTGCCATGGGAACAGTGCTCCTGAATGAATTCCCAAAACAGGTACCTGGTAAATCTTCTACCAGGGAAAGGCACCACCTTCAGCACCTTCCTGCATGTTCTCTTTCCTAATGAGCTTAGAGTGACAGTATTGGAATTTTTTGAAAGATTCCCTACTTTTTAAGATGTGCACACTCCATCACGAGGAAACAGAATTCTCAAGCTGAGTTTTCTTGTACAGTGGACAAGTTGTAGCTGAAAGGTGGGGATGGTTTTCTTGCTAATGGTTGGAATGGGATTTTAAATGGTGAAATTTACTAAAACCTGATCCCTGGATGTGACTTGAACTAGTGACTACATCTGAGGAGAGGATGAGCTCTGTATCTCAAGACTGCCTCGCATGAGGGGTGGGTTCCCAATCATCATATTACTTTCTGTCTCCAAGCAGCAATAATAAAAATAATTGTTGCTGTTGAACTACACTGTGCACTATAAGTTCGGTGGTTAATGAATTTAACATCAGCTGTTAGAAAACAGAGAAATAAGGAGCATAAAAGTCCTAAAGTAAAAAAACCCTAAACTTCTTTAAATTCTCAACTTTCAATGAATTTTCTAATTGGATCACTGAAAAAAATGTGGTACTATAGCTAAAAGGTCTAATTAAGACTCCTGGAAATTCTTCCAAAAAAAGAAATTGGAAGTTGATGGATTCATTTTGTTTGGGTTTGGATTTTTTTCAATGTTGTCAGAGTATGACTGGAAAAGAAATTTACCCCTTTTTTAGTACATAGTTTTCCCAATGAAAATTGCCTTGTATGAATACAGATTCTAGAGCTGTACATTTGTGGAAAGTTATTGAAGCCAGATTGCCTGATTTTGGGGAATGCACATGGATGTCTGGACTATCACACAGTGCACAAGTTCCCGTGAAGCAGTCGTGTGTGGTTGGCGTGATACTCACTTGCCATGTTTCTGCAGAGATTGGTGATTATGATGTGCAAATGATACAGTAGAGGACATAAATCAGAGGTGTATGTACATGCAGGCAACAGAGTTACACCCTGTCCTAAGTTATGGTCTTTGTAAGAAGTTCCAGTAATAGTCTGAAGTCAGTCAAGGACCTTAATACTGTTTTTTATGTAGAAGGTGTGTAATTAGTATGGTGAAGGCAGCAGCAGAAAAACTGCCAAGTGAGGAAAATATAATGAGGCTCACTGATGCCTACTGCATCCTCTGAAAAGTTTAGCTTCTGTAACAGTAGAAACATCCATGACGGGAAAGGTAGCAGCAACCATAGAAGTGATCTGAACACTGGAAAGGAAACCTATGGTTCAGAGTTCACTGTCTGCGTTTGGAAGTCTGGACTTCTTTCTGGCAGTGAAATGGAATTTGATTCTTCCTGTAGCAGCAAGATATATACACTTACAAAGCTGGAAAAATGCATAAGAATCCTGAATGACAGGAGTTTTGAAGGAAAATTTGCAGTGAAAGCAGTCATTTAATTGAACAGAAGTTGAGCAGGTAGGAGCTTTGTGTTTAATGTGAGATTCTTTTCTAAACATCTACTTTGAAAAGGCATATAGCTGTTGCCTGTCAGCTAAATTGGACTAGTGTTTTGATGCCACACATTTTTATGCCCCACTGAAGCAGAAATGAAAGCTGTCAATAATAAGCTTGGCCATACAGGTCTACGCCCACTTACATTATAATCTTTATAAAAACCTATTCCATACTTCACTGCTGAGAGGTGAAACTAGTGACAGAAAACATATGAGCCTTCCAGAGCCTGTGTGCTACAATTCACATTTCCTCTTATCAGGGAAGAAATTCTATTTTGTTTTATATTCTAAGAACAGGGAAAAAAAGGAGTTCAAATACTAAACACATTCGGTGTTCCTGTCAGTGCCAGGCTTCTGCACTGGAGGACTTTTGTGTGACAAGAAATCAAAAGCTATTGTTCTCTGGCAGTCCTGCCTGTCGTTCATTCTGCTTCAGTAAAAGAGGAAAGAACGTAAAAGGTGGCAACTTCCACAAGTGTGCAAACAATGCAACCCATTGGCAGTAGGCTTGTGGCTGGGATTCAGTATAGGCACCAAAGATAGGGCCAGCCAACACAAACTAGCATGTTTGTTTATGTACATTATATACTCTGGAAACATATGGTCCTTTTAGTTTGTTGCTTTCTGAAGGGACTGGCTTGCGCTCCTCCAGAATTAGATGAAAGCATATGAAGAAGATCACAGAGGAACAGATTGTGACAGACAATCACAGATCTGTGATTGACACAGATGTTCCACAGGGCATATGAAATGCACCTTCCCTCCACAGATCACCAGAGTTTACATCTACTGAACTTTCCTCTTAAAGAAATATTTATTTGAAAATGTAATTATCATGGGTTTTAGGGGTTTTTGTATTATTTTTTGCATGAAGCAGGCTTGAAGTACCTCATGCATTTCATTCATCATTTGATTAATGTCATCATGTGTGGTCCTTGGAGGGCAAGTGAAGTTCTCTCACTGGAAGTCTTCCTTTCAGGAGTATTTCTAGCCCTTAAATGATACTAGATGTCAGACTTAAAAATTATAGAACTGTGCATAACAGTAGATGTAAAGGGAGGGTCATAGTCTTCTTTTGGGAGTGAGATGTGGTTATTGATAAAATTTCACATACTTGTAATGCTTTAAAAACAATATATGGAAATAAGAACCTCAGGTTCTTGCCTTCAGTTTAAAAAGAAAAAAAAATATATTTTTTAGGGGATGTAGGAGCACAAAATAATTTCTAGTGTGAGTGATACAGTTATTTGAAGAGTTATTTTTAATTTCTGCATTATCCATACCAAAGGGGTTATTTGCAGAGGGGGTTTAGTGTGTGAGTATGTGTCCATGGATTTGTGTATGGACGCAGCTGGCCTACCACACATTTGTCCAGATACCCACTAACTCTGCAGCTTGGGCTTTACATGAATGAGCTGAATGAGGCCTTTTCATGGGTGTGTTTGATGTTTAAGTGTTTCCGGGGTTTTTTTACTAATAGGATTCAAACCACTTTGGCAAATTATCACATTAAATTCCATGACTCTGAACCTGGCAACCAGATTTATCACCTGCAAGTGGCTGTGAGTCCAGCACATGCTCATGTTCCCGCTACGCATTCACCACGGAGCTTGTTCTAGTTAAGATCCTATTAGCTGAATTACTTTGTAGCAAATGATAAACATCACCATGATTAGAGGGACCAAACATCTCCCTGTTAATTTCTGCAGAACAGTAGCTCTGAGCATCAAAGCTAGCACGGCAATTACGAGGAAATTGGGTTGCTGCACTGTATTGACAAGCAGCACTATGAATAGCACAGGTGTGAATACCTGCTCTCCCGGGGAAAGCCAAACGCAGCAGAAAGGGAGTCTCCGTGGATCACACATGGGCTAACTGAAGGGACCACTAATTTCAGCTACTTCCTGAGTAAATGAAATCAGACAAATGGTGAGATGGATTTCACAATTCTTTAGGATGCTTCTATTTCATAATTTGCCACATGTATGTAAACACCTCAGCTCCATCGGAAATGACAGCGGATGTGAGAGTGGCATCCAAAGGCTAAATTCGGCCTGACATGTAATAAGTGACATAACTACACCTGGGATAAAAGTGTTAGGAATACAAAATGCATCTCTCTAATAATTCCATCTTGCTTTTTCTGCTTCCCTACTGTCAGGGTACATGCTGGAGTGGGAATCTCCTTGACACAGAGCAGATAAATAATGTTGTTCACATAAATGAGCTATTTAGAGTGCCTTGTTACACTGTGGTTTGGTTTTGTTAGTTTTTTTTAATTTAGGTTATTCTGAACATTGTTTTCCAATATTGTAAATTATTTCAGTGACTGTCAGCTAAGTTTGCTAAAGGTGTATGTGACAATTGTTAGCTAAATCTGGTTAGTGTCTTGTAAGCAAAATATGAGAAAAAGTTGAGTTTGTGCTACCCTAGCAGGAGGGCATGGCTGGGGGTATCACTGTTCTCTATTGTTCCCCAGGGTCAGAAATCTCTGCCAGACCTTTTGTAGCTATTTTTTTTTCCCCCCTGAAAATGTCTCCTTCATATGAACAAGCTGATTAGGAAAATTGTTAGCAACTTCAGTCAATCTTCCACCCAAATCCAGTTAAAGGAAAAAAGAAGCCTGATACACGAGGAAAGCCTGAGAACTGGGTTTGTATAGCCTTGTTTAGGGGAGGTCTAAACACCATTCAAGTATTTAAAGGATGCCCACAAAGGAAATGGAGACTCCCTTTTTGTAAAAAGTGACAAGTGAAAAGGCAAGGGGTAATGAGTACAAGTTACTCCCAGGGACATTCCAACTGGACAAGAGGAAAAATTTTCATTATGAGAACAATTAACCATTAGTCTTCCCAGGAAAGGGATGGTTTCCTGGATTTTGGGCAGTTTTAAGATTCAGCTGGACAGGATGCTGGGCCGTCTTGTCTAGAAGATGCTTTTGCTGGGAAAGGTTGGACCAAATGGATCCTTGGGTAGCCTCCCAAACTGACATTCTATAATTGTATGATTCTGGTGTTAGTCATGCCCTATCCCTATACCACTCACCACCTTGTTTCTTAATTTGCTGTAATCTCCAATTTTAACAACATTTCTTTTCAGGATCTTGAATTAGGGAGCTGCTTATTGCAGGTCTACAATTAGGGGACTCTGTATTGTCTGAGTAAGAATGCAGGGGGAAAACATGGAAGGGATATTTCTTAATTTTATCAGTCTACGTTACTAAATTTATATACTGTTTATTAAATTGTAATTTTGAGAACAGTGGTTTTTATTTTCCCCTATAAGTCAGAAAGTATACATTTTCACAAGGGCATTTAAAGTGAAAAAAAATTATAAAAAACAGTAATTGTAACTCTTATCTGATGATTTTAATTATTAGTATAATGCCAGAAATGTTAAAAAAACCGAACCCTCCAGCCCTGATACAAGCAATGATACAAGACATGTAGCAAATGAACATAACACGTTTCTATTTTGTGTGAGATCAGTTACTGTACAGAATTGATGTTTTAACTAACATTTGTACTTCTGCTGATAAGGGAACACCTTAGACTGAGCATTTTGCATGTGGCAGCTGCCTTCAAGGACAAACACAAAGGCTTGTCGTAGGTCTCGGCACGCTGATGTAATGCTGCAAAAAACATCAGGAAATTGTGAAGAAATAAATAACTGGAGCCCCATCATTATGATAGCTAATGGCTTCAGGGATGGCACTAAAGCAGACAATATGGTCAGAATGAAGTCTCCATCTGTGTTGCTGCTGTCAAGGGAAATAGTTTTACATCATTTCTTATCTCTCTTTTGGTCCCTGTGACAAGTAGTCCATGAGGTGTTCAGACCCTGCACTGAACTAACTAATGAAAGATGATAGGATGGGAATTGATAAGTGAATTTACCTTGACTGTAAACCCTGCAACGTCAGATGGCAACTCCCACTCTTATCCTTTTTCTAATCTTTCTTTTAGTATGGTGGCCCTGAAAACCTTCACACACAATTCTGAAATGTCATTTTCACAGTGATTCAGAAGTGATCAGAAAGGCAACCAAAATGACATAGAGAGCATGGCTAAATTAATGGGCTGTCAAAAAAGTATTCTCACTTGGAAGGATTTCAGGCTTCTCTCAGATCTGATGTTAACCCAGAAAAAATCTTGACAAAACTGAATTCTATTAATTTTCAATAGAAAAGTTGGAGTTTCTTTACTAAAAGTTTTGCAATATATTTTTGGCTTGTAACTAGACCATTTGTGTTTTTTCCCTATTCTGGGGACAGGCAGACCCTAGCACAGTTCTGATGCCTGATCCCAGAGAGAGGTCAAGAGGGTTACTCATGTGAGTGAAGTAATATACAAGCTTAAATGTGAGCACAGTGGGAGACACAGTTTAATGATCTGTTCATTCTGAGTAAGAATTTTAAATGCTCATTTGTAATAGTCCAAGCTGTCTGAAAAAAAAAGAAACCACAGCTAATTAAACAAACATCCCTTGGCAAGCAGCCCTTGCCTCTCAACCTCAACAAGGCTGAGTTGAAAGGTTGCTCATATATCTGAAAATCACTGCATAAAAGGTATTTTGGAGGTAAGGCCTTATAATAATTTTGGGTTGCAATTAAGGAAGTAAAATATCAGAGAAGTAAAATATCACCAAGCAAGGATACAAACCAACTCTGTTAAAATTAAGTTTATATTTTTAAAATTAGGTTTATATTTTTAAAAACTTTCAGGCTGTCTAACTTGGTGCATCTTATTTCAATATCACTTTTCTGGTCTGGGAATATAATTCATGATTATTCTTTTTCACAAGACCACCCTCATGATTGTATAAATGTAGTAGAGCATGATCCTGATTTTGAACTGACTTAATGGCGTCAAGAAGTTTGGCTTAATCCTTCCTCTTCTGGAATCTGCATTTTGACTTCCTACATTACTAACTTGCATCACTTCATTTTCTTAATTTTCATGGTGTCTAGAGTTGTGTCCTACAGGCTCTAAAATATTCAAGCTCAGAGCCAATGTCAATGAATTATAGCAAAGAGTTCATGTCCTTCTAAATCCTTAGGCCTGGTTTGTTGGGTAAACTCTGAGCGGGTGCTTAACAGTTTGAAAATTGGACATAACATCCATGCCATGAATGTACCTTACTCTGTATTAACTCCAGTCACCAGAAGAACAACCAAGCTGGAAAGCACATGGATTGTGGATGGGGTGAGTTCCTGCCTGAGGTGACTCTGAAGAGAACAGAGAAAACTATCTGAGACTTTACAGATGCACAGCATTTCATAACACAAAGTGACAAGAGTCCTATCAAATATGATCAAACAAGTATCACTTTCTAGAGGTTCATAAATATAGACATAGACTCGTTCACCTTCATCTAGGTCACCTAATTGAACCTAATTTAAAAAGATGGCTTGTTTGCCTTTTCTTTAGTAAGGCTGTGTATGAGGAGGGCCAAATGTTGAAGAAATGTCTAAGCTTCTCTTACTTGTTTGATGTTGGTGTGAAGGAGAGGAATTGAGAACAGAACAAACCTGTAAACCTGAACACTTAAATAGCCTCATTTATCATTTATACTGTGAATCAGGACATATTACCTAAGATTTTTCAGGTAAAGGACCAGAGCTAGATCTTCATGATACTTTTAATTTTTTTTTTTTCCTTTTCAATAGTGAAAGGCAAAATTAAGAGAAGTGAATGGTGTATTGAAATGATTTGCTGAAAAAAAATATTGGGGAAAAAAGTGCATTATTTTGGAAAATGTTCAGCTGGAATCTTTCAGATTCACAAGGATTTTTCCCACTTTTGGGGGTGGGGAGAGCAAGGGGTGCATATATTCTGAATTTCTGGACTGGAGTTTGTGAGAAGTTACTAGTTCTCAATACATGAAAATCAGCTGCTCCTTTGGCTCCACAAATAGAGTAAGGGAGTAGGAGTTTACTTAGTCTCTCAAACGTTGTATTTTTGGGAGAATGAGTCAGTCCTCCTACAAATGTCAAAACAATTAGATATGAGTGGTATACAGTGAATTTTCTGGATAATAAAGGCCACATATTTGATATAAGCATGGAAGAATTCGTTTGCACACTTTAGCATATGTTTGACTGACCACAACAGTACACAGAAATGATTAAGGAGTATTGGAAGGGGTTAGTTCCAGCTCTGAATGAAGAAGGCTGTAAGTAGTTCCTTAGTTTAGTCAGTTCCATGTTCTATTCAAAGAAAGTAATGCTTAAGTCAGACCTGACAAATTTAATCTCTTTGTGCTGCTTCTGGTTTACCTCTTTCAGTAAGATTAGATGTGTGCTTCATCTCAGTTTGAAACATACTCCTTCCACAGTGGCAGTTCTGGAAGGTGGCAAATAATTAAACATGCAAGCATAGAAGTTTATAGTCAAATTAGGAAAATGACCACAAAGCTGCCAACTTCTTTTAGAAAAAACAGATTCTCTCCTTGCAATTCTGAGCTGCTGAAAGAAGCAGTTGTGTGCCTGCTTGTGTTGTTTTCCTGTCTTTGTGCTTTCTCACTCTGTAACAATTTTTGATGAAAGCCATGGGAAGTTTTGTTTCCCCAGTTTCATTGTGACTTGGATCTGCATCCCCAGGCTGGGTGATGGAGCTCTGTATGGGTGCAATGCAGGGCTTCTGGGAGGGTGGAATGAGACCCATCTGCGTGTTCCAAGCTCCAACCATACCACCCACAGGCACTCACTCTGTGTGCTGAGCCTGCTGCAGGAAGATGCATAAACCACGTGCAGCTTCTGTCTCAGCTTTCCTTGTCTGAGACTGCAGGCACAGGCTCAGTACCGAGGGTGGGATGAGAACAGCCCTATGGTCACCCTCATCATATACACTACTTCCAGTGCTGGTAAGAGGGACAAAATTATTCTGAGGCCTCCACAAACCTGTTTGTATAGAGTGAGTAGTGTTTAACATGTTCTGGACATGTTTGCTTTCCACATGTCCAGGAATTTCAGCCAAGATTTCCTTGACCTGAATCTCCTGATTACAAATAATGATATGCTTTGGTTTAATAGTTCTTTTTGAAGGCTTTGTATGTTCTTTGTTTTCTCTGACAATACATTTATTTTGTTTGGAATGATATACCTAGTTGTAATTTCTCTTAACTAATTTTGGAAATTAGATTTTGTGCCATATTGCACCCTTCTCCCTTTTGATCTGACTTTTAAATCTTACAACAATATCTCTTCATCAGCATTCACTTAAAATCTGCTTTAATGTTTACAGAAGTAGTTTTCTAAGGTGTCTCTGAGAAAGACATGTCTTACATATCATTAAATTTTGTAGAATCAGGTTTTAAATAATATGTGATATTTATTTTAGTCGAAACAAAAATGGTCCTTTTCTTAACCTTTAGATGAGCAGAAATTCAGTGATTTTCCTACTGTAAAACAGCACCACAAAGTTATCTGGATGTTTTTTAATTTTAAATACACACTTATAAATAGTCAATGTGTAACCTAGATAAAGATTCCTGCAGTGCATATTTCAGTTAATTGAACAAGGTAACCTACTCTAACTGCGAAGAATTTCCACTAAATTCTATTGTTCTCACTATTTAAAAAATACCAGGCCAGACAATGACAAACAAACTCAAAGTGTGCATGCATTAATCAGAGAGCAATCACAGAGGTTGGAGAAGAGCTCTGAGATCATTGAGTCCAACCTGTGATCCAATGATTACCACCATGATTACCACCATGCCAACTAGACAAGTGCCAATCTTTGTTAAAACACCTCCAGGGATGAACTCCACCACCTCCCCAGGCAGCTCATTCCAATGTTTAATAACGCTTTCCATGAAGAAATTCCTCCTGATGTCCAACCTACACCTGCCTGGTGCAGCTTGAGGCCATTTCCTCTTATCTTGTGACCAGTTGCCTGGGAGCAGAAGCTGGCCTGCACCGCACTACAACCTCCTCTCAGGCAGTTGTAGAGAGTGATAAGGTCCCCCCTTCTTTTCTCCAGGCTGAAAAAACCAAGCTGCTACAGCTGCTCCTCACAGGATTTGTGCTCCAGATCCTTGCCCAGTTTTACTGCCCTTCACCTCAGTGACCTTCTTTAATTGAGAGGATATTAAGCATAGGCTATACGCATTTTTTAAGTTTCTCTGTGTTCGCTGGAATATTTTATGTGGTTTTGGATAATAAAAACAACAATATTTTTAGATACACACAAAAAGGAAAAAAAGTTTTCATAGTGATTTTGGAAATGATTGCCATGGAAGATAAAAGTGATATTGAAAGCTTCACAGAGAGAAACAAAACAAAACAGAAACCAAAGGAGTATATATTAAAAGACGAAACAATTGATTTTCCATAAAGTTAGGTTTTGCTTGAGATGAAAAAACACCTCTAAAAGAGACCAGAAAAAGAAGGGATCTGAATGCACTTAATGGATTGTATTTTTTCTGACAGAAAAGGGAATGGTTCTGGTTCAGGTTTGTCAGAGCAAATACAGAGATATCATTTTATTTCCTGCTACTTAATGTTATTCTAGTGCTTTCTTAAAAACATATTTTCTTTTGCTGGATATGCCATTAGAAACATAGTAGCCACATATTTGGCTTTTGAAAGAAAAAAATAACTGATTAGATACTATTTTCTATATCCTTTTAGGTATCTCTGAAAGAGATTAAATATGTCCTCTAATTTCTAAAACCTTTGGGCACTGAAATATAGCATAATTACTTTTAATTCTCTGACTCAATATAGAAATAAAACAGCTTTAATAGAATGGTTAGCAGGTATTACAATTCACACAGGTTTATATCTTCTGACCGAACTCAGATTTTTCTTTTCAGTGATGTGCATAAATTTGATCTGGTTCCCCATATCTATTATTTAAGTTCTATACACAAAAATGAAATGCCCTACCAAAAAAATGCCTCACATATATCTTTGGCTTTCTCATTCCTGTAATTTATTCATTTGGTAAGCCAACTTCTCTCAAGGTCATGGATTTAAAAACAACCCACCAAATAAAAGCCCCCAGCAACAACAAAAATACCCACAATAAAACCAGAAAGAACCAAACAATTGGTGCCTGAGGTTTGTTTTTGCTGGGTTACACAGTAAGTCTTGTGTAGGCTTTATTTGTTTTAAATTTCGTGCCTAACAATTTCTTAGCCAAACAACCTTGACAGTGTCCCCTTAACGTATTCATAGCAACACACGGAGATATCACAGTGAATTTATTTACATCTCTAAGTATTTCAGAGGCCTACAGCTTCTTCACAAAAATCTGTGCTGAACTTCAGAATAAGCTTTACTGTCCATTTGGATTGATTGATTGATGGGCCTGTGAGCCCAGTTACACTTCTGACAAGCTGCGCTCGCAGGAGCTTAGTCTGGGTAAATAAACAGGGCAGTGAAGTGAGAAGTATGTGGCTTTGTAGAATGCTTTGTGCACGCAGACTATTGTTTCACCTCAAAAATACCTAGAATCTATCAGATTGGCACTTGTTGGGGCTGGACATCATTTAGCCTTGCACAATGGAATGAACAGTGGCTGATTGCTTTGAAATGAGTTTGTGTTAACCAAGCTATTAAATGATAGTTGATACAAGACTGAGAAATAATTTGAATTCATTAACTGATTGGGCATTATTTAGATGTAAGTTTTTTCATTAGCATTTATATTTGCCAAGCATCTCTTTTTGCTTTTTGTGGGTACTACAGACAGGTTCCTTTCCTTTTTGTGTCAGCAATCATTGGTATTATGGTTAATTCTAATCTTGGATTCATAATAACTCTTTCCATCTTCAGGTCAGCTATGAGCAGTCTGGAATCTTTGACTAGGTTGATCTGTGAGCTCCTTTTAGGCAGTGCCATAAAAATGTAAAAGTCCTGCTGTGTTTAATTAAAACAGAAGCATCAGTATCTGTTATGTACAACTAATGGCATTTTCTTTTAAATTGGGAGGAAGATATAGTAATGCTGGTCCAGATCCTCGTCT
Source organism: Vireo altiloquus (assembly GCA_013396875.1). Lineage (NCBI taxonomy): Eukaryota > Metazoa > Chordata > Aves > Passeriformes > Vireonidae > Vireo > Vireo altiloquus. The sequence goes on along the minus strand of VZRF01002949.1, from coordinate 396,218 downwards.
GATAATTTACATTTATTAAGGGTCTGGAATAGTGAGTCTGACTATGGAATTATGATTGCATTTATTTTTTAGTTAATGCACACAGTTTGAATTAGGTACTTCAGTCATTGCACTGTGTTTCAGTAATGAACATCATCATTGATAACTACAAATTACAGCTCCAAATAAAAGATAGGCACATTCATATCCTTCTTCAAGCTTTATTAAATTTTTCTGACATTTAGAAAGCACAGTTTGCTTTCCTACTGTTATGCATTAGAATTTTAGGAGAACTCAAATGGGATATATTTGCACTGTGCATAATAATGGTTTGGGGAGCAATACATTCAGGAAATCAATTTAGAAGTAATTCTTCTGAATGGCATCCTTCAAATGAGGGTGTGCCTGCACTGTGCATGTCAAAGATCCAGCTTCGCTTTTTCTTCTTGTCATTGCCAGAATTACTTTTCTGCTCTTTTCCTAAAGCATGCAGCATGCCGAATTTTCCTTGGCATTTGTCTTTTCTTCTCGGGGCTCATTCCATTTCAGCGAGATGTCCTCCTAGCACCATGAGTCCTCATGGGAGATAAGGTGCTGCAGTGATGTATTTCAGTAGGGGAATCTCTAAGCACTAGGCCCATTACCTGGGGTGTGCAGAGGGACTCTTATTCTGGCTAAGGCAAGCAATGGAGGACTCCTGAGGCATATTAGATGCAGTTTAAAGATTATTATTACTGATAAAGGAGAATAACTCAAGTTAAAATTTTATTTGCCAAACTTATGCAATTCCTTGGGGTCAAAAGGCTTTGAGAGGGGTACTGCAAGCACACCTAGAAAAAGTCCAGGTGTTACTTTAAATTGTTTCAAGACTCCAACCTGGTCACAAGGTAAAGAAATTACAAGATCAGTCTATATTCTCTGTTCTTTTTGAACCAGATAATCTGTATCAATAGAGATTGTTTTTCAGGACTTGTGAATGAAACCATTTTTATACATGAAAGAGAACTTGATTCTTGAGAAGTCATTTGGTTTATTGCCTCTGTCTCAGAATAAGGTCAGAAGTGTGTCAGATGCTGACAGATGCTTGTCCTATATTTTATTTGAAATGCAAGATAATGGAGGCTCTATATCTCTCTCACATCAGCTCTTCTATTGGTTCACTGTCCTTGTCTATAGAAAGCTTTCCTGGAAATATCCTTCTATCTTCTTTTCTGAAGTTCAAGTCTATTTTGCACTACGTTCTGTCCCTCATAAATATCTAGAGCAATCCATTCCCTTTCCTTTTTTACACTATGCCTTTTCAGCCTAATAATATGCTTCCTTTCGTGCTTTACTTTTCTGGAATAAAAGGCAGCTCAGCTCTGTCAGCTCTTCCTTGTGGGTTCACATTCTCCAGGCCTTTCAGTACTTTGCCCTTCTCTAGGCTGCCCTCTGTGCATGTGCATCCCTCTTGTAGAGTGTGCCCAAAGCAAGCCACAGTGTTTAAATTTCCCACTGCTTCTGCTATACGGTGTGAGAAGATATTTCAATTTTCTTGTAGCTGCCAATGATGGTATTTGTCTCGTACTGCGGTCTGAGAGTGTTGATTTAGGTTCAACTTGTACCCCACTATGCTGCTACCTCATTGCTTGTCATCTTCAGCTGATAATTTTTGCCCAATGGTACCATTAAATGATTCTATTTGAGCTGAATGCTGTTTTTTCTCGAACCATTTATCTACTTTCTCAGCAATGCAAATCTTGTCCTCCAGCACGTGTGTTGTTGCTTAATGTGGCACTGTGTGTAAACTCAGTATTCCACTATTGTGTTATTTAAAGAGAAAATGAGGGAAAAAACCCTCTTTGAATTTGGCAGCGATAGGCTGAACAGGTGAGGCTGACTGTTGAACACCAGCAGTGGCTCAGACTGCCAGTCTATTTTAACAACTGAGTAAATCAGCTGCTGCTGAGCTTGGGGAGAAGGGAAGCAGCCAACTGTGCAAGCCCAGTCTGCTGTTGCAGCTTTGGTCTGATGGTATAGAGAATAAAATGTATAAGAGAAGGCAAGGAGATATTTATGACTTTCCATTAGAATCAAAGTGATTACCAATTTTATCCTATTAGGATGATAATAATGAAAATAGATAATATTTTGCACTCATTTGGACATGAAATTAATTAACCCCCTGAAAAATATGCAGTGGAAGAGGATTTGTAGGGAAATGCTGAACTGTAAGGATATGCCATAAATTACAACTGAAGTAAATTTTACTTACTGAAAAGAAATTATAAAAATGGGTACTCATTTTTTAAGGCGATGGTCTTAGTTATTACTGCAGTTCACTTGTTAATTAAAACACCTTTGAGAAAATTTCCTATTATCACATTTTAAATGTCTTTTTTTTTTTCTGGTTTCTTAGGTATTTCTCTGCATTCCTATTAATAAAGGAATCTGCTGATATTTTCTTTCTTCATTGTAGGGACCATAAATCCTGAAACTTGTCAAACAATGAAAATCTCTTCCAGAAGACCACTGAAGAAGTGGTGGCTAATATGCAAATCAACAAATATTATTAATAGTTTATTATGGAATAAATAGTAATTTTGAAAAGCTGCTTCTACTCATTAGAATTAAGAAGACAGTTTGCTTATCTTATGAGGCATACACAAAGTTTTTGAAGGGGTTTTGCCATCTGCCCTCAGCAAGTGGCATCACTCAGGTTGTTTTGGCCAACCTGACCCATTTTTATCCTGCTCTCTCCCAGAACTCCCTCTCCTTTCCATCCTTTCCCCACAGCAGTGCTGGCTGCCTGACACAAGAGCATATTCATGCATCCCAGACTGTACTCATCTTTTTCCCTTGTAAGAATAGGGAGCACTGCTTCAGACTGGTGGTCTGTTCAACCCAGAAAGTGATCTCCAGCAGTGTCCATAAGCAGGCACAATAGAAAAGTAAAAGGCAGTCATATACACTTTTCTGATTCTTTCCAAATCTCTAGCTGTGTTCAGCTGAGAAATTTCCTGGCCTTTTCATTGCTCACGTAGTAGTCTGCTCTGGATCTTTCTTCTTATTACTTCTGCTGTATTCCACTGACCCCTATGAATTGCACCCCTGCCGTTCTGTCATGGAGATCTACTGCCTGATGCATGGAACCACCTTCTCCTGTTTGTTTTGAGTCTGTTCCTCCTGCCTTATTGGACAGCCTGTATTTTATCCAAAATTTTATAGATTTCTATATCCCCAAGCCATCATCTCCTTTCCTGACAGGATGTTCGTCATTCATGCTTTGTATGGAAGCTGTTCATTACATCTGACAATAGCTGTAAAGCTTAAGTAAAGCATATCACCTGGATCAGTCTCGTTCACATGGTCATAAATCTGTTCAAAGAACCCTCATGAGGTGTTTAAGGGGGGATTTCTGTTTAAGCAATCCATATTAGGCCTTGCCAAGTTTACTGCATTTATCCAAATGTCATCAGATCTGTGACAGAAACCAAACACTCAAATAAAGTTCCATGGTAGTTGAATCTCTATGCCATAAACAGCCTCTGTTTACTGGCTTTAGTCCCTTGCCAGGATTAGAGTACAGTAGCTCATGATGCTCCTCATTCACCCTACCTGAAAACCCTATTTTAAGACTGAAGATACATTTGACATCTTTCAGCCTTGATGTATCTAAAAAGTTGACCCCATAGGTTCTCTGAGGAAGATTCTCTAGTAGAAGTACTTTGCTCAGAAGGTACAGGAAGAAAGGGTGGACGCTTCACTGAAGGACAGTCAATGACCTATCAAGTATTTACCTCTTTCTAGAGTCCCATGTGTACTCATGTGTATTTATGTGACATTTCCCTTGAGTACATGAAGATCACTGAAGTAATCACAAAAAATTGGATTTTCTGTCCTCATGTTTGGACTTTCATTGGGGATACTCAGTAACACAAGCCCATTATTATATTGTTTAGGCCTGGAATTTAAATCCATGGAGATTTTGGGTCTTTCCTGAGATTATCTTACTGATGAGATTTACCTCTATACTGTCTTAATTATGTTGATCTATTCTGACAGCAGCACTGTTTACTATTTCTTCACTGAATGTTTTGTCATGGCATTAAAGTACTCCAGTGATTGTTTTCCTGTCACCAGGTTTTTGATATGCTTAGTAAATCAGTGTCTTTATTTAGAAATAGACATTCCCAGTTTATTTTTAGCCTTCTAGCCTTTCTGTAGATGTGTTTACCTCTGTGTTGATTCTTTGCCTGGTTCTCCTTAAGTGTCACTCCATCTACATTTGACTTCCTCTTTGTTTTCAACTTGCAACCTAGAGATGAAGATTTCTTGCATATTCTTTCTTCCAAGTGTCTTCCCAAATCCAATATGCTCTTATACATGCAGCAGTCTTTCCTTATTGCTCACTTTTCACTCAGACCTTCCTGGTTTCAAGTGAAAGCAGTTTAGTTTCTTTCCTGTTTAGTACCTGTATCTTCCACTTGGAATCCTTTCCTCCCCTCATTTTTGTCCTGACTGTGCAGATAGCAGGTGAAAAGCAAAAAGAAGCCTGAATACTATAGAAATCAGGTCACATAAATAAAAGAAAATGCATTATTAACTGCAAAATTTATTTCAAGTGAGCATAATGAAGGTGAAAAATGAGCTGAAGTAATACCATGGGTGTCACAATTTCTGCTAATTCCAGAAAACTTATCTCATTTAGATAAAAGCCTTAAAAAAAAGGTAGAGTAAAAGAAAAAAGCAAACCACAAAGTTTCTGCTTGTGAAACTGAAGATATCTCAGCATGTCTTAAGGCACGTATACACTAATTCAACAAGGTTCTTAAGCTTCTGCTTAATTTAGAAGGCTTAGATGATTTCAAGAGTATTCTGCTGTACTCTTAAATTTAATGCATATTTAAGTATTTAGGGTGAAACAGGATCTTCCTGGAACAAGCTGGGTAAAGAAATGAACTTGAAAAATTATGAAACAATATGGGCAAGAAGCTTCTAGAGATATCCTACTTGACTGAACATAAAGCATGAAGGGTAGAACCTGTAGAATATAATTACTAGAAAGAAACCATTAAGGCAAAAAAAGGGTATTTTAGGTTGTGAATTATTTGATGGAAAAAATATAAACAGCTAATTAGATTATATATTAACTTATGTGTCCAGAAAAGGAGTAGACGTTCAGAAAGAATTTACAGGGACTGGAAGCCAGTACAGTGGTAAATAACTCACATATATAATTAAAAAAATTAATAACCAAGGACTTTATAACATATACGCAATGTGAAATATATATTGAGTGGGTTGTTAATGGTACTTTCCCACAAGGTGCATAAAATTTTTATTGTATAATATATTACATGCTGTACAATATATTTCTCACTGTAGAAACTTGTTTCTTCTTACATATTTTGATCTCTGAGGTCCAGCAGATATTGCCATTATTTTGATTATTGTCATATCTCTCCTACTGCAGAATTCAGATCACAAAGGGCTTCAATGAACCTAATCATTGAAGATGTTTTGACTACATGAGGATTAAAGTAGGTTACCCCAAATAAAAATCAGAGATAATTTAAATTATCACAACTAGAGAAGTTCTCTTGCAGAGATAAATAAATAAATAGAGAGAATCAATGTCATGCCCCTTATATTACGAACAATTCTTACATAACAGAAAACTCACATTAGGGAGTACTATCTTTGCATCATTACTAAGCTTGTTTTAGTCTACAGGTAGATGAGACCATAACTTCATGGTTCTCCTTCCTCACAAGAGAAGGTTTTCTGGTAATACTGCTGGAAAAACATCCAGTAAACCAGTCTGAGCTTTGCATAAGTCACATAAATGCTTGTACAGGAGAAGAGCAAAATACAGGTGTTCTAAAAGTGTTAGAGCCTCACTAGGCAAGGAGACTCTTGGAGCTGCCCTTGGCCTTAAGGGGGCTCTTGCCACTTCTTTCCACCAAGAAAGCTTTCCCTTAAAAATACTGAGAATTGTGTGAACGGTTTGTTTCTGCATCATTGGAGGCTGCAGCCTTGTCTTGAGAGATAAGACATAACTTCCCACAAATGTCTGTCTCTCCCTGAAGAGCAAATCCTCATAGATAGAAAATAAACACTAGCCTTCAACATAAATTCAACATAAGGCTGTTCTCTGATGGGGATTACAGGCAAAATCCAAACCAAAAAAATCCTCTATCATCTTTCTGAGTAGAGAATTACTAAAGTACCTTGTGGAGTTTGGTTCTGTGCTTGTTTTGGCTCACACACGTACTAGTGGTCTTTGAAATGATCTCCCTGTAAATCCAACAATTAGATTAGTAAACTAGGGAAATGATTCCACTGCAGGGTCAGGTGACATAAAATCATCACAGTGTTTTATATGCCACCAGAACCCTGGTGAGGTTAAATTATAGGCTCAGCGTTTCCTTGTTTTCTTTTTTTTTTTTAAACCTGATGTCATATGTCGATCCAAATCCAATACCCTCTGCAGCATAATCTCCAGCTCCTTCAGTGCTCCAACTGTAATTCCTATTTCTGCTCTCTTTCCATCAGTTCCATGCTTGTATTCCTTTCGGCTTTTGGCTGTACAGGACAGCTCCAATCACAGATCCTTCAGCTGCAAAGGGGCCAAGAGTGAGGGATGGGACAAGATCTGTTCAGTGCCATTTGAATCTAGTCACTCATGGATCCATAGAGAACATAATAGCCTTCTGCTGAGATTGGAGCAGCAGGACTCTGGAGTTCAAATTGAAGCTCTGAAGGTGTGTGCTGCAGCAGCATTAAGAATTTCTACGTGACTTAACCAGGTCCTCATTTCTGTGGTCCAGCCTAAGGTCTGGCTCCCTTCTCCCCTCACATTCTCCTTGTCCCACTAGGCTGTTCTCCTCTTTTTGGTAAAACAAGTCTGTATATGCATCTCTATCCCACCATTTCTCTTCTCTGTGCTCCTTTTGGTTTGACATCTAACTACTTCCTCTCTTGATACCAGGAGTTTAAAAAAACCCAAAATCAATCAAAAGTGGGACAGACTTGGGCAGGGATTTAGTGTAACAGCTTCAGCTTAACAAACCAAGGTTAGAGGAACATCTAAGTACAAGAAACAGATATGTCTCTTTCAAGTGTAGCAAGAAGTCGACCAAGAAGTATGGTTGTGTTACTGTGAGAAATTTAGAAGCAGGGAAAGATGGTTAAGAGAAGTATTTTTAATTTATAGAAGGAAAATTGGAAAAATTGGAATATTGGAAAGAATATTATGTCAGTGAGCAAATGGACTGATGGGAATAAATAATTGGTATTACATGGGAGAAGAAAGAAGCAGGCTTTCAAATAAATGAGTCTGCATGTACTGTACCTGGTTAGAGCACTCTTTTTCCTCAGAAAGAAATTGCTGGATAGATTGTATGGGAGCACTTGACTCACGGGTGAGGAAATTCAGAAACTGAAGCATCTTTTAGAGGACCTGGAAGAGAAGCTGAGAAGTTAAAAAAGTTATTCTGACTCTTCATAAATTCATCAGTTTACACAGCTTCTGGTAGATGTTCCCTGGCTGCCCCTGGATTTAGAGGAAGGTGACCAAGCTTCTATCAATGCTTCAGCAGAAGTTCGGAGTGAGAGGAAATAAAACAGCACTGGAAAGGTTTGTTACAGTGATAATATTTGACATGGTGCCTTTGCAGTAGCAGAGAACAGTACCTGATGATCCAAAAGATCCTTCCTGATTTCAGTTTCCTAAGTTAACTTCTAGAGCCTTAATAATACTTTAAGAAAATGATTCATACCAGCAAAGGGTACTGAGAAAGCTTTTAATGCAGTCTAGTCTTAAAAAAATAGTTGGCTGTGTTTCAACAGATGGAACTGAGACCATATTTTATTGTTGCTATGTAATGCTGACTTTGTGGATGCAGAAAAGCTTTTCATTGTTTTCAGGAAACACAATGCATCTGAAAAACTGAATTGCTACTTGGGCTTTCAGAACATTTTCATAAATGGGTAAGGTTTGAAGTGTAAAATACTTACATCCTGTTTTTTCTTCAGAAAATCTTTTTGAAATTACAGAAAAATGGAAATGCAACCTCTATACATTGAGAAGAATGCATCTTAATAGAAATAAAGAGTAACCTGATATTCCAGGTTGAAAAGCAGCATTTTAAATAATGCTCAAGAAGCAAAATTATTCCTAACCTCAACAGAAATACTCTAAAAAATCAAGCTATTAAGTCGTTAATACTTTAAAGGCATTCATGTTACTAAAAAATACAGTTTTTTCCTGTCCTGCTGAGTCACTGTTAAAACAAAGAAACAATATATTTTTGTAAACAAAAGTTACTCTTCTGATATCACTTACAACCTATTATTTTGTGCATTAAAGATTTTCCTAGGATTCCATGTACTTTGCTGGATTTTAACTCAGGTCTTTACCCAAATGTAAGTCAGAAATACCTTCCTAAAAATCACTGATATTATGCTGCTGTGAAGTAAACAATGAGCTTGGTTTATAACAGAAGCTAGACCTTGCTGCTCTTAACTTTTCTAACCCTTCTACTAAACAGACAGTGTAGCTGGTGGGCTAACCCTTACACGGGAAACCCTTACACCAGGTTAGGTTATTGCACCTTTGGAAAGCCACACCTGGATTCCCAGCGGCTTCAAAAAACATTTCCCAGCCACATGAGCAAAGAACATTTGCCTCAGTCTAGAGTTATCATGTACCTGGAAACTCTCCTAAATTTTAAGCAGAGCTTCAGAAGGAGTTCTGCATTTTCAGAGCTGGCTTCCCCCTATAATGGTTGGTGTGGCCACATTTTCATGGTGGCTGCAGTGCTGGTAGCAAGGGCATGTGTGTGCCTCATGCTTGGCATAGACCTGTATGTGGGCAGTGTGTTGTACCCTAGATGCAGTGCTTTTTGGTCCATGCCTATAGACAGAAACATTATAAATGTTCCAAAAGCAATGGATACTTTTCTGTACTTGCTAGAATTAATAAAAAAGTAAAATAATTGCTCTTTTACAAAAGGAATGTGGAACAGGATACTATGATAAGAATTATTCTATGTATATTATTATTTTCCATTCCTTTTATTGTCTAGTTCTGACTTTCTGCAGGAATTTTTATCCCTTTCAATTAAATGCCTGCAGAAGCAGAGGGGTTTAAATGTTCCTGAATTACCCTGAAGATGCTTCCTGTAATTACGTAGGGTCTGGTTTGCCAGTGCAGAGTGTTTTGACAGTACATTTCTGCCCAGCTGCCTTCCTTCTCTGTATCTGCCACTACAGAGACTGCACATCCTCTTTGCTTAGAATTTGCATCATGCACTTCGGAGTTTTAACCCAGAACAGAGAATCATTTGGAACTGGAAGGGAGAAAATTTCCTCTGTCACTGTGTATCACACTGGTAAATGAAAAACACCTTTCTCCAAAGAATATTAAAGAACAAACCTTTTTAATATTGCCTTTTTATAAGAGTTACAAGACTGAAAAAAAGGAGATAAGAAGTCTTTCCTCACTTTATTTCAGTATATATGAATTTCAGAACAAATTAATTCATAAGCTTATATTATTATGAAAATTTATCTGAAAAATGATCTTTAAAATGTTACGTGAGTGGGTAGTTATTTGGATGCTCCATTTATTCTTGTGGTGTCATGAGATTTTTCAGGAAAATAATTTTTGATGTTTGAAGAGGACACTGAAAATTTTTCATTTCATTGATGGTGGCCTTTGTTTCTTTGGGAGTTGTTTGGGAGTTTTGCAAAAGTGGAATTTAATGCATAATATAATAGGCTTCTCTTGTATAAACCAAATTGTTCCTGAGGCTTTGTAAACATGCAGTTTTACAAAGACAGTACAAATGTATTGATGGTGTGGAAAAGAATTTATTGACAAAATACATACACATGGAATTGAAAGAAGAGAAAAAAAAAATCTGTTTTGTAGTCATTCTAACAGAAACACAGCCTTGTACCTGAATGTTAGTTTGTGATGTTTCTACTTGATCAGGAATCTCAAGTCAGGACAAATCATGTCCTAAACCATCCCAACTATCTGAGAAATCATAAAGTGCCACCTCAGATATTACTCCATGTTTAGATCTTCTCTTGAACAGCAGTGACTTTGTGTTGAGAAAATGATGTAATTCTAAATCTCGCGTGGCTGCATAAAGGCAGATTGACACTGAAGGGAATCTTCATGCCACAAACCCAAGTCAGATCTTTCGCCGCCATTCCTCTATGCAGTCTTCATATAATAGATGGAAAATAGTGTAAAACCAGTGTTGCTGTCACCCTGCTGGCTACTGACAGCTTATTAATTTAGAGTATTCCCTGCTTTCTGTGGTATACATCTTGAACTGGGGGTCACAACTGAATTCAGAAGAGTAATGGCATAGGTGAGTCAAATAACTTTCAGACACCCTTCTATAAACCAATCCAGTCCAATGTGTTTTATGCTCTTGCTTTCTGTTGATGGCTCCTCTATTAGACTTTAATCTATTTCAGATTCATATTCATGTTTTCATCACTGAAAACCAAAATGCCATAAAGAAACTGCTGTGAGATTCCATTGATCCCATCCTATCCCTTATCCATTTCTTTCAAGTGAATGACCCTTTACATTTCAGCAGAAGGCTTGTGAAGAACAGAGGCCTTTTCTAAGGCAGAGGCATTTTTAAAACATGGAAAGTAAGTGATCTGCCTGCTAGTGCAGGCAGTATGACTGAATGGTGTTGCCACACATTTTGTGAAAACCAAATGAGTAAAAAGCCAGCATTGTTTAAAAGAGTTTCTGACAGAACAACTTTTACATACTCAGAGTTGTGTTTGTTAAGAAAAATTACATTCAGATTGAACAGAATGAGCATCTTTATCTGATGTGAACAGATAGAAGAAAGATGATTGAAAAAAAATGAAGAATTTATCCCACAGAAAATGACTTCTTGATCTGTGAAAACAACAGGCTCCTAGTGAAGTGCAGTCAAGGCTTACAAACACACTGCCATGGTACACCAAGTTTGAAATCCCAGATGACATTTCAAATGGTATTTAGAGTTATGACAAATCTGATTTATTTGAGTCTCTCCAAAGCTGCCATAAAACAAGTGGTAATTTGGTGACTTATTAATCACAGCATCTTCAGGCAGCTTCTTTTTCTAGTTATGGAAATTGCTATCACATCTATATATTCTTTTCTGTACCATAGGTTAATATTTTTTGTAAGTATGTTGTGGATTTGACTGGACTCTTAGTTTTCTAGTTAAGTTTTCACCAGAATGTATGTTTCCTTAGAAAAATATCCTGTCAAGCAACACTTAAATAGCCAAGGAAAATGCCTTGCAAAATGCTGATTTGGGTTACTTCATCTCTGCAATGAAAAATTGACCCTTGTGGTTTTATAATTCAAGTAAAATGTAATTGAAATGTATTATTAATTATTGTTGCCCAAACAACATTTATAAAATTTCTTTTCAAAAGTAAAACAAAATCATTAATTGCAACAATCATAGTTTCAGTAATGAGGCCCTTCTTAGCAAACAGTTGCATTTGTGGCAGTATTTTAATACAAAATTTGATTGCAGTTGTGATCTTAGGGTTTGAGCCAAAGTTTGAGTCACTAAGGATTATACTTGAGTAAAGATGTCAATGAGAACATTTCTTCACACACGCTTTCATTGATTCCAGTTAAATGAAACACACTCCTGTTTCCTGTTTCTTTCACTGTACAGTTTCTTACACTGAAAAGATGCTTTAAAGTGGGGAAATCTGGTGTACTGATTAAATCCTGTGTGAGTCCTCTCTAATACAAGAAACACCCGGTAAAAGGCATTGTCTGGATAAGCTGTGAGAGGGACAGTGCCAGTGAAGCCAAGATTTTTGCCTTCTCCATTGACGTCTCTGTAATGCAGTGTGTGTGTTGTTTCACTGCTGTACATTAAGCAGATCCCTGGCAACAGCCAGAGAAAAGGAGCAGGGATAGTTTGGTTGGTTGGTCGGTCTCTGTGTCTATCCAGCCATCCTAATCTATTCTGATCCCCTTCATCCCTGCTGAGGCAAAAATGCAAAGACTAATACGGATGTGCTTAGAATATTCCTGCTGTATCTTCCAAATGCAACTAACACTGTTCTCTTCCATCAAATCTGCAAACAGCAAAACCTCTACAGATTTCCAGTTAAAAAAATTAAAGAAATATTAAAAAAAAAAAAAAGTTAAAAAATATTTTTAAAATGTTAAAAATGCTAAAATGTTAAAAAAAAAATCTGGACACTTCTTCCTGTTGCCACTGTATGTGTTAATTCTATCAATAATTCTACATGTTGGTTCAATGAATAAGCTGTTACTGTGTGTCTTTGAAATGCAGAAAACAGACATTAGTGATTGCTGCAAATTGATATGTTTAGCGTGTCCTTCACAGCACTTGACCTGACCTAGATCTGATCCTCATTTATAAGGCATAACAAAAATCTACTTAACAGATGCTCAGAGGATGCATTTTCATAGATTCTAAGTCTCACTGGTGTTAATTTGCTTACGTTGCTGAAAGCAGAGGGGAATATGTCTGAAATGAAATATGTGCAACCAAAAAGAAAAAAAAAAGAATGAAAGAATGTGTTCATTTTGAGTTAATGAATCAATGAGCTGGTAACCTCAGCTCATGGTTCATGATATTCCATTGAGTATTATGGTTAGCAGGCCTAACCTATGGTTAGGCCTGCTAACCATAATACTCAATGGAATATCGTCTTTGCACTCACTGAGTAGCTCACCTGTGCAGTATCTCAGTTCATGAGATAGCTAAGTAATTTTAAAAGTCAAGAAAGCAAGGGGAAATTTAGAAAGCCACAAAGTCTTATTCTTTCTTATTTCCACTGACATTCAAACTGTGCAGCTTTCCCATTGTTCTGGTCAGCAAGGCTTGTGGGCACGAAGCACTGGGTTTGGTAAGGGAAATGCATGGTTTAAATCTTGGAAAAAGGTCTGTGCACTTTTGCAGAGCAAAAGACATATCATCATCACCCAGCATCTCTATCATGAACTAACAAAACCATTAGAATCAGTGGTTGATGTCAGCCTTGCTGTTTTATTTCTGTAACTAAGAAAACCATAATTGAATGTCTTTTTTTAGTTTTATAGCCCTTCTTGCTGAATATAGCATGGAAAACCTGAAATAAGAGCATCACTTCAGACATTCTTCAGCACAGTTATGACCTCCCATAGGCTGATTGTGTGGATTTTTCTTCACATAGAAAATGCTGCTAGTTGTCCTATGAGCATTTTGCTGTAGTAGTTTGAAGATGGAATAGCTACAGCAGGGCCAGATCATCCACTGGTATAAACAGTTAATGCTTCAGTGAGGCCCACGGGGCTACACCGCATTATGTCTGCTGAAGATCTGATCCATAAAGTGTCTTGGGAGTTGCTTTTTCACTGTTCCATAAATTACCAGAATACTATTGTAAGAGGAAAAATGTTCAGTAAGACAACACAACATTTTGCTTTGGATGCAGTGCTGAGAAAACAAAAATAAAATAAGACACAAATGCATGTGGCAATACATAATAGGTGTCAGATTCTAAGGATAAAGCATCTTTTTAAAATATCCAGAGCAGACATAGTGGCGGGGGGAGAAGGATTGATGTTAAGAGCAGCATATGGACAGCATGTACTACATGGGACTCCAGCAACTATCAAGTGAAATCAATCTGACTTCTGTTAAGGTCATGGCTGTTCACCACTGAATAAAAGAGAGAGAGGTACAAAGACTATGGCCACCATATGTCTTAATCCAGAACAGAGACATTTCCTTATGTCCAGCTTCCAGAGTCAGCTGACCCAGGAATTCCCTGACTTGGTAGCTGCTTTCACCAGACTGCAGCATGGAGGCAGTCCAACAGACAGCTGTCCCACGAGCCTGAAAAGCTCAATTTTATGAGTCTGTAAGGTGAAGTTGCCTGCAGATTCAGACATTAGTGCACAAATCAGGACTCCCAGATTTTTGGAATTTTTTAGCAAGAACTCTTTTTTGGAAGAGTTCTGGACTGAGAATCCAGTCAGACACGCATCACCTTTGAAACCTGTTTCCATATAGGGAGACAGGAAATCAATTTGAATTTGTTATCACTGCATCCACCCTTCTGAGGCAAAGCTGTAGCTACAGATTCCTTTGAAGTGAGGCACTCAGTTTTGTATTAGCAACTGCAGAAATTGCAGAGAGCATGTGGTGTCCTCTCCCATCCTGTTTATTTCCTTACTCACGTGGCAGTGTCAGCGGTGCTTAATCTTATCATAGTGGGAGCTACATGAAGAAGTTACATATAATGTCAGGACCAAAACTGGATGTACATCTCACTAAAGGATAGCATCAACCCCCCTGGTATGTAAGAAATGTTGAATGCATGAAGAAAGGTGCTGGAGATGAGGAGCAGGGGAAAGGATTCTTAAAGTGGCGGATTGCTTCTTCAGCATATGACAAGATCATAATAATTCCTACTCTCTTTTCTTAGCTTAAATCCAGCTGAAAGCCATTGGTTTTTCAATGCTACGTTGCAACATGAAGCCATCCAGGTTCTCATATCAGTACACCTGACTCTGCAGTAGCAAGAACATGATTTGACTATTTATAGCTATGTAGAACAACTGTGCATCAATGTAATATTTTCACCTTTGCATGGTAGTTCCATCTTCTCTTTTACTCCATCACTACTTGGTTAATACTAATTTTTTCCTACTACATATAGTAATTCCATTGAATTTACTTGATATTATGGTACACAGTGGACTCTTTCAAGAGTGCATTTTATTCTATGATTTCTAAAAATTGCCCTTCCAGCGTCCCTTTCACCAGGGAGTTAGTGCAGGACCAAATCCTCTAGCACCAATGAGAAGCACTCAGATATTTTTCTCTCCTGTTTAACCTTTTATGAATGCCAATGTGTCCTGATCTCTGCAGAGATATTGAATTATGGTTTAATGGACTGCTGGAACATGAGAGTATTTTTTTTTCACACACACACACAGAAGTGTGAGGAATCACTTCACTCGAGGCAACAAACCTATTCCTGCTTTATGTTGCTATAAAGAACAGATTCCCTTTTATCAGAACGACAACTGCTATGAAGGAA
Source organism: Vireo altiloquus (assembly GCA_013396875.1). NCBI lineage: Eukaryota > Metazoa > Chordata > Aves > Passeriformes > Vireonidae > Vireo > Vireo altiloquus. Next base: position 381,143 of record VZRF01002949.1, on the reverse strand, counting down.
GGAAGCTTTAAAATCAGCATGAAGGGAACCAAGAAACAGCAGATTTTAAGAGATTCTTCCCTGTATGGTTGATAGTGTATAAACAGTGGTCTAGTGGTACACATGAAAGCTGACTAAACAGAAGGGGGGATTTAAGGCAATACTGCCATATGTGAAATGCTTGGATTGTTTCAACATTTAGCACCAGGGGGAAAAAAAGTATTCCTGAAATGTTGATTTTGTACCAGACAAGACCAGCTTGGCTCTACTGCTAGTCATTCAACTGTTCTTTATAATCCAGAAACTGTTATCTGAAGGGCTTATAATATATTGAGATCATCGCTTTGGCACTTTTAAAACAAACTGAAAAAGAAGAAATAATACCAGAGGAAATTATCCAGGAAAATTGGCTGCCACAGACCAAGGAGGATTTGTTATTCGGATGCTTAGATCCCATCATGCATCTGAGTCGTTTTAGTTGCTCTAGTGACACCAGATGAGGAGAAGACTGGCCCAAATGGCCAGTTCAGAACAGTTCCTGGAAGCACAGCTGCCTCAATGTGATCTTCATCCAAGCACAATGGCTAGATGGGTGGCAAAGCCTTTAATTTTGCTTTCTTTAGAAAAGCTGTGCTCAAGTGAGCGGTTGCTAGAAATGCAGTCTTGCATACCTGAAATGAAATGCAAGTTCCATGCATCACTAACTATGGTTTAACAGACTGGATGAGAGCTCTGATTGTCAGCTTACACTTTCACCAGTAATACTTATTGTTTATTTGTCTCTGACAAATTAATCCTCGAGCATTGACTGTTCCAAAACAAACTCTACCTTCTTGTGTTCTTATCAAGTGTTGCATCCATAACATAGAGCAGGTACATCAAGGGGGATTTAGGTTTAGAATAAATTTCATGTAAACTCAGGAAGGATATAAGAATAAAGCATTGAAATGACCACAGTTCTGCTGATGGGTGAAAAAAGTAATCCAGCCTGCCTTTACATTCTGTATTGGCTCTAAGGAACCTCTATAGCTAGGTCTGTCTCCAAAAATGAGGAGAGGATTAAATAGTGCCTTGTTTACCTACAGCACCTATGGTAGTTTTAAATATGTGACCTGCCAACCAAAAGCCAATTTTTCCTCCTACTTTCATCCTGAGCAAGCTGTAATAGTAAATGGACTGACCCTAAACTGTCTGTGTTGGCAGTGTCCTACTTTGGAGTCACAGGCAAATGTGGACTCTCGGGAGTAGCTGTACCATTAAACATGCTGGGAACAACAAGTACAGGTCATGTCTTATTTCCACTTCAATATTACATGTTGCAGCACAGCAAAAGAACAAGGGAGACAAAGCATTTCTTTCATTTCTATGTGCAGAACTTCTGCGATATGTACACACAGCTTGTGCTTTGTTTGACAGCAAGATCTAGGACACCATCTCAACCTTCCAACCACTGCCAGGTCATTCCAATTTCTCATGTTTTCTTTTTTTCTGCAGCTCCGTCGCATAACGCAATGAAGTCTGATCTCCTACCACTAACTGCAGTAGGCAGTTCAGAAGTTACAACAAGTCTCAGAAATGTCAAACGTAATGAAAAATAAGGGAAACATACAGAAGAAAATTGTTCCTGTTTATTTCACACAATGTGCACCGTTCTTTTACTCATCAGTGACTGCCATGTAAAGGTTCTCATTCTATTTTCTCTGGTACTCTTTTAAGCAAAAGTGACCTACAGTCCTTATAAATAACATCTTTTGCAGAGAAAGCAGGACCTGCCACATCCCAATACCTAAGGCAAAGACAGCTTCCTACTTTTACAGATTTCTGCTGTAGATTTCAGATTTATTTTGCAGGTAAACCAAATGCCTAAAAGCTTAAATGTCTGATTTGCATCTTCTACCACTTAGCAGCATTTATTTGTTTGCTCAAGATGATTGCTTACTTTGTGGGTCTCCATGAAATATTAAAGAGTTTTTTATAGCAATGTATTCTTATTCTTCTACAGTGAAACCTGTGTCCCTTAAAAATTGATAGTAATAATAACAACAATACCATTGACTCGTTTAAGTTCTCATTTATTCTGTATTTGAAAGATACTTAATCTCATCCAGTTTCATAGAATGAAGTATATATCTGTGTTTAAAATAATACTTTTGAGAGTCAAAAGAATTGTTTGTTTGTCTATCAAAGGCCAGCTTGAAGAACCCAGGAACAAACCAATATTTACTTTTGAAGACTACCATGCATATAACTGTAATTTGCCCCATAAGGTCTCACAGAATTGTTGTGTAATGTCAAAGATCCATGAGTATGACTTGGGCTATCAACATTAGATTTTGGGTGCAATAGGACAAAAGTAGAATGCAATTCCACGTGTCCTATTGTGTATTCTGCTTTAGATGTGGAAGAGAGGTTGTAGGTGAAATCTTTCTAGATGTTTAGGGAGGTGCCTCTTCCTTACCTATTTTTAAAATGTATTTCCTTTATTACAAAAAGCCCAGCTTCCAAAGCAGCTGGGAGAAACAGAAAGGTACAGAGGACTTCAGATTTTAAAATGTATTATTATATGTGAGAAAACAACCAGCTTGTGATTTTACGGTTTCTGTTTCAGATCAAGAAGCTGATGCTGTGTGTGCTGGGAGGTTCATTGTTTGTTATCTCCCTAAGATACCACTCATTTCTGGCCTGGCTGTCTTGTGATATAATGGGATTCGAACTTGTCACTATTCCAATGCTGATTATTGCTCATTTTTGGTCTCAGGCCGGGGTAATTTTATAGGAAAAGTCCTCATTTATGATGAGGAGAGGAATCATTTTGGCAATTTTTATTTTTAGAACTGTACTCATTGGCAGCAATCTAAAGTTTGGAATATTGTGATTATTACAGTCATATTAAGATTGATGAATTACTGAACAGAAATGAAAACAAGATATTTGAAGGTGTGTGGTGACTGCAGCTTATTGAACAAATCTCTGTGACGATCATTCTCTAAAGCACTCTGATGACAACTGACATGGAAGGCATTCAACAGTATCCTTCTCTGTATAGGGGCTTCATTACAAAGACAATCATTCTCTAAAGCACAGGTATGTGTGCACCTCTTTAGCAAATATTTTTGGATCCCTTGAACTGGAAGGGAGAAAAATTGCTCCAGGCAGCCTGCTTCTTCTGGTGGGATTTTAGAAGAGCCTTGTGCTTTCCTGCACAGCCTTTCTGAGGCTTGGCTTTGGAAGTCAGGTATTGTCTGTGCAGATCAGAAGCACAGCTCCTGGTTCTGTGCACTGCTTGTAGCTTGGAAGTGCACCTTTATGAGAGGACAGAGAGGTATTTTTGAAGCATATATAGTTTAGTACTATTTTTTTTCAGCATGGAAAACCATCGATGACTATGTGTCAACAGAGAATGAAAAATGTGACTTGTGAAGATAAAAGGGATGGAAAAAATGATTCTGTAGATATCTTAATAGAAGTTTCATTCAGTGTCAGGTGTCACTTAGCTAAAAAGTAAACTACACCTAGTAAGTTATTACTTATTTCCTTCTCTTTGTATGCCCTATTAAAAGAAAATAAAAACAACATGCAAATATCCATAATGATTGACGTGGGCAGATGCAGTTCTAAGGAAGTAAGAGGTCTTAGCTTTCCATCCAGTGCTATCCCATTGTCATTTGCATACGGCATACGCTGTGTGAGATGTCAAAGATCATTATGTCATCTGCTGCATAAATTGCACATCCAAGGAGGGTGGAGGAAAAGCAGTCATGTCACTGGAAAATGCTAATCTTATAACAGTTTATGCAGCATTATTAGTGTCCTCCCCAGAGGAACCAAGAACTACTAGCTGGCTTTGTAGGTTTATGAGTTATTCTGGGAATTAAACACAGCTAGTTGTGGGATAAGGTCTACAAAGAACTGAAGTTCAGAATGACAAACAAAAGAAAAGGTAGAATTTCCTTTTGCATCTGAAAGGCGAATTTTGGGAAATAGAATGCAATTACTGGAATGGAATGGCTGAGCAGAAAGAGCTGTGTGCTTTTGACGTTAGTGAGTTTTATTTCAACCAAAGGCCAAAACAGGAGGTGGGGGGAGAAGGTGCAGTGTGGAAAGATCAGCACTCTGTATGTCTATACAGCATGCCACACTTACTGAATGCAACTATTTTTAAAACACGTCATTTTGTAGAAGGTGAGGTGCAGAAACATTACAATCATAATCATATAGTACATTTGTTCACTGTACATCAACTTAAACTGGTCAAACATAAAGGAATTCCCTCGTAATGTTGTCAAAGGGAAGGAAAACACTAAATGAACCATTCCTTTGTATTATCTTTTACAAAATAGTGATGACTGGAAAACGGAAAGCACAAAAAAGACTGAAGATTGAAACACAGGAATATCTGATGCAGATGATGAGGTTTGGTGGCAATATAAATGCAGGATTAGAACAGGATTCTTTTGCTACAGAGGAGATGACCAGTCAGACTAATGACATGTAACTTGCTTGCCTGCTTTGATGCTTGAAAATGGAGGGTTGATTTGCTTTTGGTGTTGTGATAGGAATATTTAGACATTATTGCTGACAGAAAAGGACTTAATCTTCCCCAAAGCAACAGGATTAGCAACTCGAGTGGAAGCAACTGTGAATAACTCACAAGACTTGCATGTAGATTCAATCCAGAGAACACAAAGCCATCTGAAAACAATCAGGCTCAGGAAAGGTACTTCTGAAATAATGGAACTTATTTTGTGCTTGTTTGTAAACTTGAAGTTGTCCAGAATTATAACAACCATAGCCTGAATAAACATGGGCACTTACCACATTCCTCCTGAAATCCAGGATGTGAGTCTGCAAAACACCAAAAAAAAAAAAAAGAAAAGGGAAAACAAAGCAAATCTTCTATAAATAATATTTATATGTACATATATATACACATACACACACTCATATACATATATGAAATATATATTTCCTGTTATTCTGCACAAGCTGCTGCGCTCTAGACATGGTTCTTGTATGGCCCTCTCCTTAGCATCAGCTGAAAGGGTCCTTGAACCTCTCTAATTACTAGGAAACTTCAAGAGAAGCTGCAGGTAGCCTGAGTCAAGGGCAGCTGACTAAGCTTGCTGTGTCCGGGATGAGGTCTAGTCAAACTGCTGGGAGCAGGAGTAGTTCTCTGTGCTTCCTGAATGAAGATCAAGAGTTGGGGATATTGAGTCACCACTGCAATTTCCTGAATAAGCTTTGCTTTTATTGCCTTTAGTTCAATCAGACAAAACTATCTGTGGTGACTATGATTAATCTTACCCCCAGTGTAGGGTCAAAATTAAGTGCAGCAAGTTGTAAACTGTCAGCATATAAGACTGGAGGCAGGTAGGAAGATATTTACCTCTCTAAAGGTCTGAAAGGGCTACTTGAAATATAATGGCTTGCTCTATGAAATGTTGTCACCACCTGGATATTTCTGGAGAGCAATGGAAAATCTGTTGAAGGTTATCTTTCAACACTGTTGTAGAGAGAATTGCCAACTTTCCCAGAAGAGGCAGAGGTAATGTTGAACCTCTGTCCACTCTGGAAAAGATATTTCCAAGACTGGAGACAGTGGGACTTAAAGAAATTTTGTACTTGTGAAGCTGTGTATTTGATTGTCGCAGTAGATGGAGAACATAACCTGCAGGAAGGGTCACAGCAATTGAATGGAACTCGGCTCCCCGTTACCGTATTGAACAATGCGGATACTGAAGTTTTATATCGTAGTTTCACAGAAGAATAGGCCTTTTTATCAGTCTTTGAAGAATGACACTGCAGAGTTTTGAAGAAAGAGATAAGGCAGAGTTTTTCAAGAGTCTTTAACAGTGGCTTAATGTTTTTAAAATCTGTGGTTGCATCAGCCTAAGCAAAGAAATTCATCTGTCACAAAGACTGCCAACGTATGGCATGGGGAACTTTTATCATATAGCCTGAGAAATTTTGGAAAGGAATCAAATGACTGAATCTTCAGACTGAAAATTTCTGGGAATGAGATTACTTCCATCTGATGGAACAAAGTAAAAAATATTCCATCAAGCATTGTATGAGAACTTTTGACTCGTGTAATAGGTAAGAATTTCAGTCGTATCATTGAGTGTTGTTTTTAAACATGTGTTTTTGAAATATGCAAAATTTAGTATCAGTGTTTCAGTGCAGCTGCATTCAGTTTTTTGCCAGCACAAGGATAATTAAAACAAACAAACAAAAAGCATACTGTGACATTTCCAGGAGAAAATGTGTCTTATGAAAGACTTTCACCTGTTGGTGGTAACATCCTCTCAGGTAGGGATGGATTCAATATGATTCTGGATGTAGCAGAGAAATACATGGAGTGCATATCTCTGTGTGAGGTTTAGACAACAATCTTTGCTGAACAGCATAAGACTCATATCTTACACTGATATTTTTTGCACAAAATCTCTGGCTTAGAGATATGACTCAACAGGGAGAAGGACTTGGAAATAGAAGAAGAAGTACACTGGAAAGAAATTGGCACCTTTTATGTTTCCCTAGCATGCCAATAGACTTGTGAGCCTCGTGAACCCAGTTCAGACGCTTGTGGGTTGCTATGAAGGGGTTAACAGCATTGATTTTAGTCCTAGAACAAAAGGGGAAATGCTAGAAGACCTTGTGTTCTGAAATCAGAACCATAGTTATTACCTGGAAGACAGTTTGATCTGAAAAGTCTTCCAGAATTATCAATTTCCTTCCATTCACTTATGGTGATCTGACCTTGAACTGACGCCTTTTAAAGTAAGATCCAGTTCTTCTTGTCCAATCAACTCATAAGATTGCTCCAAACAGTTAGTTCAAAGGAACAATGAGACACCTAAATCCAGAGTGGGCTTGGGTGGAACTGACAGTCTGAGGGAGTAAAGCTGAAGAAGGATTGAGGAAAGTCAGAAAATAACATATTTTTAAAATTTCAGCTATGAAACTAGGGAGAGGTATTTTTTTACTTTACTGCTGCTGCAGAGAGGCTCTGCCCATTTAGGGACCTATTGCAAGTTATTTAATTGAAAGTTGGTATTAAAATTGAAATTTAGGAGAGAGAGAAGTAAAATAGCATGGAGTTAAAGAAGCTACTCACAACACTGCCTACGTGGTAACCACCTGTTTCTCTCCATGGGAAGACTTTCCCCTGTACAGTTTATGGTAGGATTAAAATAGAACATTTTCTTGCATGACCACGAGTACAGTTTGCTTTAGTTGAAGTGATTCATCCATTTGCACAACTGTGGTTCTGTTTTGTGTGTACCTGTGCTGTTGATTCTGGTTTGTAGAGTTTAAAACTCTTTCCATTACATGGAATCAGATTCTCTTCCATGCTTATCCCATGGAAAAGTACTTTAGTCTTGCCTACTTGTTGAGATTATCTTCTGATTTGAGATCAAGAGAATTTGGCAGGGATTTTAGCTACTGTGATTTTTTGACTGTAATATGAGGACCAGTCTTGTCCTAGGATCGTATTGAAGTTTAACATAACAAGTTTCCTGCTATATCAAGAATCTTTAGCATTATTTGTGAGGCCCATGGTCTTGATTTGTGTTGTTTCTGCAAGTTTCCTACGGAGTGGTGAGAACAAATTTCTACAGAGCAGGGTAAAAAGCAGTGGCTCTTTCAGGCCTGCCTTAATGAAACATTTATTGCCCAGACCTTTGTCACTGTGGAATACAAGACTTGATGACTGATTCATTTCAGCATCTGTTTCTTTTATGCAAGACATGAGACTAGTTTTGTACATTTCATGGAGTGAGGTGCTGCTCAGTGTAAATAGAATAGTTTTTCTGAATAGTATTATCCTGCCTCAGTATTGTCAGATGCACTGGGTAAATTGATACCTGGATGTAAAGGTACCACTGTTTTTTATGGATGGTCTATTTAAATGCCAGCTTCCCACAGTAGAAAGTTGTGGGTTTTTTGCTATTCTAAAGAAAAACAGAAAGAAACCTCCCCACATATTTATAGGTACATGTTTATTATTCTCTCCTTATATTGAAAGGTTTTAAAAGCTTTTGTAAGGCACAAAATACCACTTGACTAATCAAAAGTCCTTGGAGAACATTCTTATAGATTTTCCCACTCTCTAGACTGCTTTAGTTGACTAGTGCCTTCCACAGAGAATTTTATTTTCTGCTTATTTGTTCAGACTATTATTGAACAGTGAAGGTAGTCTAAAATTCATCAGAATATTATTAGTGGATTATAAATTATTTTTACCGTGCTGACAATATGGTACCTATTTGATTGTCCCCTAACTGAATGGGAACAATGCAGTCAAGTGGCCCTCACTCACCGTATATTTTAAATAAAGTGTACTTACTGCTCATACCTTTTTTGTTCTGACTACTTCTCCCTATTGCTGCACTCCTTGGTCTGTGCTTAGATTGAACATGGACTCTTCCCAGTAAATGTAGCTTATAGCTGGCTATTGAGAAGACATGAGTGGCTTGTGAATGAGGAGTTCAACTGCATTAAAAAAAGAAAAATCAATCAGTGTTAAGACTTTGATGTGAAGACCATTAGAATCAATGGAAAGTACTTTCCTGAAATTGAATGGAATTTGAACAAGTATCGGTAATGATTTTCCTATCTAGGGTGTTTCCACTCCAGAAACTTAGTCAAGCACTCTAGAAAAACATGATGTCAATGTAGTTACCATTCCTTCTTGTAACCTCTTGATATAATTAGTCTCCAGTTTTCTAAATGCATGTGTTATCTAACAGTACCATGATTGATACCCACTCCCTTATGTGCATCATGGAACATCTAGCCACTTTCATGTTAACAGCATGGGAGAAGGAGACTTACTGTAAATCCTTGAATGTGGTCAAGAGCCACAAAGCATGTCCATATGCCTTTCTGACTTAAAAATGTGCAAGAAGACTTCATCACCTCCTTGCAAATTTTGGGACAAAATCAGAGAGTTCTGGACAGTTCATGCTGTGATCTGGCTTATTTCCTTGCTGAAAAATTCAGTTGTGAGCATTAGTGGCCCAGTTTAAATTGTTTACTCCCTCAGAGTGCATGCCCACAACGACCACACATATTGATGTGAGCAAAGCCAAGAAGCTAAAGGTAATGTATCTCCAATCGGCATTTACAACAATGGATTTTCTGGTGGATTATTGACTAATTTGCCACCGAAAAATGCCTCCAAGAGTGGCTTCTGCCTGGCTCCATTTCCTCCTGGCTAGACATATCCCCTGAAATTATGTGAAGCCCAGGACCATGCTGTGTTCATTCAAAAGAGAATCCACAAGCTCAGAGGGAAGAAGATTATTATGATGTGAAAGCTCCACTTCTCATCTGTGCTTGTTGGACACATTTGGCAAGGATTATCACCAACTGACCTCCCCCATGCTGAGCAGCTGGGGGATTGATGTCACCCCATTTTGTAAAGGAAAAGATGAGTCAGTTTGTTCTTACTGCAACTCTTAATGCTGTTTATATTTTCTTCCCTGAAGAACAGATAGTACCCGGTAGGTTCTGGTAAAGCCAGAAGCTAGAAAGTACATCCTTAGTTGAAAATAAAAACTTACAGCATTGGTGGTTTTCTTCCCCTTAGATCTGCAAAAAATTACTGAGGTATGTCACATGCTGTGGCTATCTAGGTAATTAAATGCTGTCATCACTTCAATTTCCAAAGCAATTGGATACATTGCCATTATTTGTTTGAATTCTGTGTTTGACCAACAGTGAGGAACAAACCATTGTATGGTCTTATGTATTTGGTCTTTCCCTCTTTCATCCTTTATAAAGATGGCCAATCTTTAAACTACAATTCTTGGAAAATATAAACAAAAAAATGCTAACAAATACTTAGTCCCTAACTGGAATTAGTGCTGGCAAAACCATAAACTGTTCTCAGCAGGAGAAAGATTTTTCTCTCAAAAGTTCTCCCCAAATATAAATGTCCAAATCTAGAAGCCCCAAAGCCAAAGTGAAAACTGAAATTCAAGTGCATGGGAATAGTAGGTTTTTTTGCTCTCTCTTGTGCCTCACAGATTCTGAGGTTCTTTTGAAAATGAAATTTTGTTATTCTTAGAAAAGTAAAGAGCAGTTTTGACCATGTCATGCTTATTTCACACTTCAGAGCTGGCATTAGAAATGTTGTGATTGAAATAGTGAATGTTGTGCTAGGGAAAAATGACATATGCCCATTTATTTATTTTTAAATAGGTAGGGTTGGAAAGAAATAGTGATATATCTTTAATAAACCATGAGAAAAGTGCAGGTAGATAGCTGGATGATGAAATAGCAAGATAATAATCAGGAAATTGTTGCAACAATAGTGCTTTTCTGTACTTCTTCCCTCTGGCCCCCACCTCCAAGCTGTTAATAAAAAAAATTATATCAAACTACTGCATTTTCTTCAGATAACCGTGTGGTTTGGGCACTAGTGACAAAAACATCCTTATCTAATATTTCTCTTCAACATTAATTTTCCGAATTTGACTCTACCAAAATTCCTGGTATGCACACAAAAAAAGTATTGTTCTTTTCTGTTGATGTTGCTTCCCAGAAAATATGACTCCTTTCTGTTGACGTCTGTTTCCAAATACTGTGCTTTTAATGGGGGCTGGGGAGGTGGTAATAGAGGGTAATGGCAGAATTTTTATATAAACCATAATAAATTGGACAGCTCATTTTAGACGGATCTGTTTCTGTGTTAAGAATGTGTTTCTCAAATCTCCTGTGTGCAACACCATCTGTTTCTAAAGAGTAATATACCTGTCTAGCCTCAAGCTATTCTGCCAGTGACTCAGGCAATCGAATGAAGCATCCAACAGCTAGATAAAGATAGCACTGCTGTCTACTTTAACTAGAGGAGCAATTTAAGCTTCCAAATATCAGGAAAGCATGAATTTTTGTATGGGAGGTATACACAGTAAGACCACAGTGTTTTGTTGGTTGAGGCTTGAAAATGAGAACAGTTTCTGGATTGTAAAGCCACTGGCCAGTGGTCAGGCAATGTCATTAGATGCAGCAGAAAATATTCGTCTTTTGGAGGTCAAAAATCTGTGTTTTAAATAAACATTACTGGTTAAATCAAGGTAAATGGAGATCAAAGGATATTAAAATTAGCCTCTTCCAAGAGGCTGTTACAAAATATTACTTTCAAGGTTAAATTTACCCCAGCAGAGGGTTTACAGGGGTTACCTCCTTAAACCCTGACCCTAAAAGCCATGTCTTAGACCTTATGAGGTCTAAAGTTTTGTGGATAAGATTTGCGTTAGCACGATTTCACACATGGCATGTTTAAATTAATGAAAATGTCACTGAATTAAATAGAGTATTCCAAACTGAATGAAAGAACAGAATTCGGCCTTGTTTAACTGATGGTAGAATTGCTTGTGTGTTTGAATTATCTGTACTTGATATTATGTGAAGTAGCCAAGAAAATACATTGTTTGCTGGTCCTATTTTAAAGGGGGAATTGTAATATATTCACATAAGATAGAACTGATGATTCTTATGTCTGCTACTTCTGCTACAACCGGTAGTAGAATACTATTACCAGTATTTTTGATGCTGTTCACAAAATCAAAACTTTTTGCATCACAACTTATAGGAGTGTTTGTCCTAAGCAATGAACTATCTATGTAACAGCTGGACAGCAGCTGGATACAAAGTGGTGTTGAGAGAAAGACAGTACCAGCTATCTTCAGGAGGTCCTGAGCAGTGTGGTATGGACAGTATCCAAACTGCTTACTCACTCTTGTTTTAAATAGACATGATGAAAGGCACTTGTAGAGATAAAAGCAGAATTTTAAAGGAGGAAAATAAATTGTCTTTGCTTTTTTTTATGAGTAACTTGTTCCATGCATACAAAGCATGCAAAGAGGCAGGCCAGAAAATGTGATATAACACACTATTTGCTGACATAATTGGCATACTGCATATCCATTTATTTTCAAGTGCAAGGTATTGAGATATTATTGAAGTAAAGGTTGAGACATTACTTAGGGAAAAAAATGCTTTTCCTTCCCCAACTTGATATGAATTATTTTGAACTGCATTGTTAGAAGCAGTAGGCCCAGTCAGATACTCCTTGTAAACTGGAGACTGGTAATTTAAAGTACACAATGAAATACACATTTGTGGACTCATTTGCCTTCAGAAGCAATTATCCATCTTAAACAGTCAAGAAGTCAAAACTGTGTTTATGGACCTCTGCTCTGTGTGGAGTGATTGGCATAGTTTATAATGATGTTGAATGACAGAACTGATATTTATTTCATTCTGTTCAGGCTGAATTGTATTTCCTTTTTATATTCAGATGCTAGTTTCCTTGCTCCTAATGCAGCCTCATAATGCAATAGCGAACATAAAATCAATAGCCCCTGTCTCAAAATGGTGTAGATCTTCCCTACTGTACTTGGGTCTCCAGACTGAAGCATCAACAAGTTAACCTATAAGCATGTCATAAAATCTGTGCCCCTTGCACAGTCATCAAATAACTTAGTGGCTAAGGACAACCATTTAAACCTTGTGTGCCTCTTCCACTGATCTCACTCAGGGGAGCCTTGAATACCACTGAGTATTTGTGAAGTATTTTCTTCTCCACATGTAGAGGGTACCCGATAAAGGTAAAGTAGGAAGAATATCACATTCACTTAGGCCCTCATCATCTGTAGTTCTCAGCTTCAGAGAAGTGATATGATGCCTGAGATGGAGACAAGGTCTCCCTTTGCCCATGGCACGTCCCCACACCCATGGTGTGTGTGTGTGAAGGAAGGGAGGGCCAAACCACATGGATTCTCACCAGCCCCTCCACCAACATCTAGCTCTTTGCATCAACTGGTATTTCCCATGAGTTCTGATAGAGTAACATAGTTAATCTGAAGTAATAAGCAGCCAAGGGACTTGTATTTATCTTTCTTCTGTACTGGTCAGGTTGTGGGAACCAGATTTGGGATATAAGATTATATATAGATTAGCAGAAGCTTTAAAATTGGCATTGGTATAAAAATGCCCCAAAAATTCATGCCCTGCTTGTACATTATTGAGCCTGAAATTGTGAAAGCATGACTGAAATAAACTGGAAAAATTCTGCACTGAATTTCAGTAGGATTTGAATCTAACATTTTTTGGGTCAAAAAGTAAAAATGAAAAAGACAAAATCCAATAAGCCCCCAATCAACTGATAGGGTGTTTTTTCAAAAGCATCATAATAAATATAACACATCCTACAAATGCATTTTAGGTGCATTACAGAGGTCTTGGCGATGATAATACACATCTTGGCAAGAGGGCGAGAGAAGAATTACAACTTCGTGGAGTCAGTTTACCAGAGCTCTACAATGTCAAACCTTTGATTTAGAGCTTAAGATATATAGGGCTTAAGTAAGCTTGTTGGGAACAACTATAGTGGAGAATAAGCTGTTTCATAAATCTATGCACTGTACAATCTATGTACTGTATTGCAAATCAAAACAGTATTGAAGCAAAGTGCATTGATTGTCCCTGAGCCACTACCAGCTTTAATAATAGAATTGCTGCAGATGCATGTTTGAAGTGGCTTTGTTTAAAGCCCCTGTTTTATTTACAGCACAGATGAAAACTACTCTGCAGTAATAACTTCCCCTTCTCAACAGTGTGTACGTGTTTGTTGATGCTGGTTACCCCCTGATTCCTGATTTTGAAAGAGACTTTGTCTTGATTCATCGGGCAATTTATGCACCATTTACATGCAGTTCCCCAAGTGTTACTTGAAGTAATTGAGTACATATTTTTATGATCTATAAAACAGTCTTTTAAATTTGTACACTTGAGAAAACTCTTTATGATGAACCAAAGAGTAACCATCCAAGTATGAATAGCATCTAAATATCAGGGGCAAAATTTTCCCCCAGCACTTCGAGTGCTTAAAACTTCATAGTATTTCTTTCTTTATTGCAGTTACTTACTCTGCATACAATACTTCTCAAGTGTAACATTCTAAGAATTTTATCAGCAAAAGTAGCTACTGTTTTCCCTTCCCACCCACTCCCGTTCACCATGGAAAAAGCAGAAGTAGAGGAAGATTAAGCAATTTTCTGAAATGGTGTAGAACATGTGCCATGAAGATGGGAATAAAATCATGAGAGAGCAGTGCTGATCCCACCTCTGCAGCCGCAAGGCTCACAGTAAGCCCATGTGAAGGGGCAGCAGGCAGGGGTGCCACTGGTGAGGGGGCTGGTGGGAGTGTCAAAGGAGCAGTTCCAATGTCTGCACGTGTTCCCCAAAAGGGAAAATATAACGGCACAGCTTTGCTAAATATTTTGGGAAGGCATGACCTGACCATATTAAAGGTCTACCAATGACAAGGAAACAAAAGTAATTGTGTTTTAAAAAAAAGATTAAACCCAACACTCATTACCTTTTTCAGGTCAAATTCTCATTGTTAGAGGTTGCTGTCAATGCATTTCATTAAATATCAGAGTTGTTCTCTGCATCACCATTTTCTGTACTTGTTTGACTCTTCTGAAGAATTTCCACCACTACATAACTCCCATGGTTTCTTTGCCAATCATGCTGATAAGCTTTTATGTGCTGGTTTTTCTTTTTGCTGACTTTATTATTGTTTTAAATTGCTAACATTGTACTTATTTTGTTAAGAAATACAAGCGTAATATTCTTTGGGAAGAAACTAATTATAAATTTACACCTCTTTACCAGTAAATTTTCATGCAAATATAATTATATAGATGCATAAAGAAAAATGTAGGTGTAAATCCATATAGGGAAGGAAAGGCAATATGTGTTCCATTATTGATTTTTTTTTTATTGCTTTTTGTTTCCTCAGAAATACAGCTACCTGATGTTATTACATAAAGAAACTCTTTCTAAAACCTGTCTTTTTTTCCCTCCTCAGAGCCTCACTTTAATAACCTGGCAATATTTTATGATACTTGTGATTCTTGACAAAAAATCATCCCTCCAACATATTTTATTAATGTTGCCTTCTCCAAGAAAACTTGGGAAGCTAATGTTCTATATATAGTTAAGAACTAGTTTAGGACCCTCTGTCTTTTTTACAAATGGAAGGAAATGACAGAGCTTTAAAAAGAAGAAATTGACCTGCTTCTGGAAAGACCCTTGCTTTGAAGAAACCCAGCTGGCACCATGAAAGAAAGCCATAGCAGGTTTCTAAATCTCCTGTTATCCATCCATCTGCTTTCTGTGCCAAAAGTGGATGGCATTATGAATAAAAACACTGAATAAAGACTGAGTGAAAACCTGCTAGTATGCTTCCTACTCAGATATTCAGGACTAGAAACATAGAAGCTTAGAAGAGGACTGCATTAATTAGTAATCTTGTTACCTTCAGGTGGTCAGACACAGATAATCAGGATGATATCACTTGATCAGAATGCTTAAGGCCAAATATTTATGTAATTCATCAGTAGGCTTCGTTTTCACTGATCTGTTACACCACTGTCACCTTATAATCTGCATGGAAGAACACCTCTAAGAAATCCTTTCCTCTTAATAAGTACATATGTTTTGCATTTTTGTTTTTATGGTGAGATTTTAACACATGTTAATTTAAAATAACTGTTTCAGATGTCCTTATGAAAAGAAAGAAAAATTTTCCACACTGAGAAGACATATAAATTAGAATCCTACTGCAAACCTAACATTAAATGAAAGAAAAATAACTAAACTGAAGTCCAGGCCAAAATTAGCATTTCATGCTAAGTGTGTGAAATATTTTTAACAATTTTCAAATTCAATAAATTACTCAAGACCACAAAAATTACTTAAATCCATCACAAAGGGAGATAATGTTTTGGAATCAGTAATTATTTAGCTCCCTTACATTAATTAGGCAAGCCACAGTTTTTTCATTATCAGAAGAGTATGCAAATTACACAACTCACGTGGAATATCAACATGTGCTTTTGTGCACTTATCTGTGTCCTATGTGCATGGGACAATAACTGCAGCTTTAAAAGGAACAATATTTCTCCATCCTGTGGCATGTTCTGCATCTGTGAATTTTGAAAAAGGCAAAATCCCCCAACTATCTGTAGTTGCCTAGAATATAACAAGGAGAAGATTGACACCCAATATTTGCAAGAATGAAAAGCACCCTAATTATTCTGTTATGCTATGGAATGCTGACAGGGTTTGTATGCATGAAAAAACATCAGATAAAAACCCCTTAATATTCCCTAGGGGATTTCTCTCTCATAATGCTACTGTAAATTATTTGATAACCCTATTCTTTTTCTATCTCTAAGGTCTAAGGTCCCTGCATAAAACTGGCCAGAAAAGTGCTCCCAGATGGAAGTTATCAACCCCTCACCATCAAAATGGGAAGCTCAGTAGTATCTCTTCAGAATCCAGCACTATTCAATACTTTTCTTAATGAGTGAAGAAATAGAGTATGCAAGTATGCTTCTCACAGGTGCTGCTGACAACATCCTAGGAAACCTGTCAGAATTTTCTAAAGAGTTTACTTCCAAAAGTATCTTTACAAATAGGAGACATGATCTGAAAACATAATAATGCTATTCCAGTAAGTGCATGATGTTGCATTTAAATAGAAATAACCAACTGAACGAGAATGGGATGGAAAAGATACAAATGTTGTAATAATATTCTTGTAGTTATACCTGTTCATAAATATGAATTGCCAATGTTACCCTGTTATAAACATGATAAATGATATGCAGTGATCAGTATAAAAGAGTTTAACCTGCAAAACTTGTGAATTAGTATCTGATCAGTCCTGGCCTAAGTCAGGAAGTTCTTCAGTCAATAAGATACAGTCTCATTCTTCATGTCAGGCATCTGCATGCCTGATGAGCTAAAACTAGAAGGGCTTGCTTTATGATATGTTTGACCATGTCAAGGCTGTTGACACACCTTCTCTCACAGTCACACACATAATTAGATTTTTTTTTCTTATTTGCAATGTCATCATGGCATGAAATTGCTTTATTTATTGAACTGCCGCATTTATTTTCGTTTCAAAAGAATATTAAACACGTTTGCTAATCAATAGCAGAGGTTGGTTCAGACAAGGGTGAACTAGGAGAATTATTTCAAAAGACTGATGTCAAGTTATTGAGATGTGCTGGATTATAAGCCTCCCACTTGCAAGGCTACATGCAGATTCATTACACATCCAGAAAAACCATCTCGTGAGATTCAGTGGTCGCAGCTGTAGTGCTCAGACTGACTACCTGATATAAGAAGGATTAGTATTCAAGTAGTTTCCAATGAACAACAGTGGTGAGAGAACAAGGTTCATAAACTCCATTTATTTTTAAAAAGTACTGATGTGTTCAAGTTAAGTTTTGTGATTAAGTACATCATATTTGGTGAATATTTTTTCTAATGGGAACAAAAACAGAGTGGATTGTTTTTGTTTACCTCACTTTTACAAATTAGTTGCATTTCAAATGCCCAGTTTACTTTTGGTTTGGTCTCTTTTGTTTGACGCTGTAGATTTTGTTATAGGGTGTGTTTATTCCTGGGTGTAGCCACATCATAGCCACTTGGCTTAGCTCAGTCAGGTGCAGACATATTCTAACTTTTCAGGGTTTGATTGCTGATACACATAGTGCTGGTGTCTGATCCAGGAGGAGAGTATGTTGCATCTTTCATGGATGAAACAGATGATAATAGCTCTTGAGCTTCTGTCTCCATCTGCTAGCACAGGAGTCTATGGGTCTGTGCCACTGTGGTTTTAAGAGATAGCCATCAGGCCTTAAATATAACTCACCACCATAAAGCCTTGGTTTGTTCTCCAACATCAAAATGGACTGGAAAACACAGGTTATATAAGTTGAGCTCCACCCTGCCAAAAAAAAAAAAAAAAAAAATTAAAAGAGCTCCATCTTATGCAGTTGTTCTTCAAGTATCAATATCTTTGACCTAAAATATCTAAAAACTGAACTAGTTATACTAGAATATCACAGCAGGTGGTTGCTCAGAAGCATGTTCTTTGTATGGGACATTGTAGTGATACCTTAGGTTTCAACTTTTATATTTTCCACATCCTGTACTACTAGTGTAACTCTGAAGTTTCCTGTCGCTTGTTAAGTGCTGTTCTCTATGGTAAGATAGACATAACAAACTTCTGTGACTTGCTCTCCAAGGACACCCAGACTGTCTTAGGCCCAAGAACTGTAAACCTTCATCTTGGGGAGAGGGGGGCAAGCTTGGGGAAATTCCATCATTGGCTGGGTTCTGGTTGGGGAATTTACGTTGATATAAAAGTGTGAAGAACTCGTGACCTGTCATCCATTTTGGGAACCACTGAGGCAGGACCCTCTGGAGCCCAGAGTGTACATCTGAAGGCCTTTCAAATAAATACCACATTTTTTCCTTTATTTCTGTCTAGTCTCTGTTTCCAGGTAGCCATTTAAGGCATCGGTTCAAAGAGAAAAATAAGCAGGTTTCCTTCTTCCACTATTCAGTAAGAGAACTATTGTGGAAATTCTGCAAAATGAACCCTAGTAACAGAAATATGTTGCTTTTCTCCAGGCAAATAATTGATCTGAAAAGGAACACAAAGCTCAGTTGGTTATTTCAGATTCAGGAAGTAATGATACTTGGGGGGGAACAGGAGTTTAGGGCATCTTTGTTTAGTCCAATAGGACATTCGATTGCTTTTCTTGAGTCCCTACAGCTGCAGGTCTCTTTTGTCTCCTGCCCAGAGACAAAAGTTACTAAGGGACTGTGCTCAGTTTCAGATCTGGAGAGAAGGTAATTACTCATCCCTGTTCCCAAGCAGAGGTAAAAATCTTGGTCCCTTCAGCTCTACTGGATGTCATTTGGCCACACAAACTGGGGAGATTAGGCAGTGCATCAGCAACTCTCACCAAGCCTGGTAGGGACAGGTAGTCATTCTCCTGGGTTTTGGACCCTTTTCACTGCCGAGCTAGAAGCATTGCAACAATTTTGTGATCTGCGTAGGTACAGAAAACCATCCCAGAGTGGTTATGCCGTAGGGTCCTACAAAATAATCACGGCGAATACGCACTATAGAATGTTAGCTCATGAGACAAACAAGCAGGCAGAAGTTCAGTAGAGTTAATTTTCCCACTAATGCTGATTGTCACGTTTTTATTAGCTTAGTTAAAAAATTTTGCTTTGCAGATTTTTCTCTTTTTTCAGATCAGGCAAAAACAGGAGTCATAAAAGCCCACAACTGTACGTGTACTTATTGTATGTACGAAGCACATGTTGACATGAGGCATTTCTCTGGGTAGAAGACTTCACTTTCTACATAGCTTCTCCCTACTCAACTTCACATGACAAATCTTCTCTCAACTCCCAGATCCACTGCAGTACCTCTTTCACCAAAATGCAGTAGGCAGTCTTCTGCTGTGTGAGGAGCTGCAGGCACACCGATCTGGCACGTAAGAGCTGCTGAGGGACAGCCAAGGACCAGATAACTGATGATGTGCGAGTTGTGAGAGCTGGATCAAGAGCAGAAGACTTAAACGCAGCACTGGTGGTGGCAGCAGTACGTGGCTCTTTACAGTTGCCTGTTTGAGAAGCAGCACAGCTTCACTAAATCCTCAGCAAACTTAATTTTATCCTCCTGCATTTTAATGAAGTCATAGAACAGACTCTTTGCTAAACAAAGAACCAAGACGTCCCTCAGGTAGTAACAGCATGACATTACTGAGACATCTCTGATGCAAATCGTGCAATCTGCTGTCTCCACAATCCCTGAAGCATCCAGAGGTAGACATGCTGGCATTCATAAACCTCAGATGTAGGAGTACCAGGCTTTTATCAGAACAGAAATAATTCTGTTGCCCTGAAGCTGAACCCATTATCTGTGCTGGTTCAAGACAGCATTTCTGCTTAAAGGCAGCACCAGGTGAAAACACCATGGGTGCTGTCAAGACAGAAGCAATAAGTCACCTTTCCTTTTGGACTGGAGGGAGGTTTGTCATCTTGGGCTGTGATCTAAGAATTATCTGCTCTTACTGCTGCAAAGTGCAAGAGATAATAGCTTTTTCTAGAATAGAATCTTGGTTTTATTGATTCCCATCATTCTGCACTGAAAGGAGGATGTTTAACCAGCCTTGCATCAGCTGGTGCTCACCCATCTCTCTTGCTTACTGCTGGTTATACATTTGGGCTTTCTCTTCAGCGACAGTGGGGCTGTTGCCTCCAAGAGGTGCACATACTGCTCTTCAAAGACTGAGAAGCAGCTTTCATCTATCATAGATTCATAGAATCCAAATTGTTTGGGCTGAAATGAACCTTAAAGATCATCTCTTCCAGCTCCTCTGCCATGAGCAGGGACATCTTCCACTAGACCAGGTTGCTCAGAGCTTCATTCAACCTGGCCTTGAACACTGCCAGGGAGGAAGCATCCACAACTTCTCTGGGCAATTGTTCTGGTGCCTCACCACCCCTGCAGTAAAGAATTTGTTCCTAATATTTGATCTAAACCTACATTCTTTCAATTTAAAGCTATTTACTCCTCATCCTGTTACTGCATGCCTTTGCAGTAGCTTTCTTGTAGGCTCTCTTTAGGTACTGGAAGGCTGCTACAAGAGGTCTTATCTTCCCCAGCATTTTCATCCTGTCTTCATAGGAGAGTAGTTGACTTCTTAAGAAATGCATCTGGTGTGACATCCCTTCATTCAGGAAGAGGACAGGAATATGGGTCAAAGGGATTCTCATTCACTAAGTTCTCTTTATGACCAGGAGAGAATTGGAAGAACTTGAGTGAAAAGTACATGCTGTCTGTGTTTTGCTTAGAGATTTCACTTCTGATGCTGGGAAGAGTTAAAAGATTGGGATGTTTTGGATTTTTCTCAGAAGAAAATCCCAACTTTTCTTGTCCAACAAGATACAATTGAAAATTCTAATTTTCTGTCTGAGTTTAGGAAAATACCTCTCGGTTCTAGAAATGAACCAAAACTTCCCCATTCATTCAGTCAGAATTACTAACAGTGTCCTTAATGATCTCCAGCAGCAGGGCAAATTGGCTTTCTGAAGTGTTTCAAAATGTAAAAAGCATGTTGTAGATTCCCTAAAGATGCAGATACTCATCTTACTACTTTCCTGTTGCTAGGCTACTTGACTGACTAGCACTAGTGCTGTCCTTGAGGAGGCATTTAGTTCCCTGGCTCCAAGTAGAGGTTGTGAATCTCCAGGACATGGTAGGAATTTTCCACTGTCTTCAATTATGGATGGCCATGCCTCTACAGAGTAAGCACACACATTAGGCAGGTACTTAAAAAAATCATTGTGGCAATGTGGCAAAAAAGTTAATTATGAAACCAAAATATACTGTTTAGGTTTTCTGGAAAATGAGATTCACAAAGATGTGGGTGACTAAAGAGAAGAAAATCAAACTGAATGTAATTACAGTTAAACTCATGAAAAACTTCTTTTTTGGGGCTAGTTTTATATGTATTTAGTGAGGGCAACTGGCCAGCTAAATTGCAGAAGAGCAGAATTTAGAACAGACAGCAGCAAGCACAAGAAATGTGACCATCTCTTGGAAGTGGTAATGCCAATTTATTAAAGCAAGAATAACTTCTGTGCTTGACCAAACAACTACCCAGTGAGAGGGAAAAATGCTTTTATCATGGTTAAGGCAAAATGCATATTACTTTCAGGTGTTTTCCATATGCTGGAGCTAATAATTCAGATTAAAAGTATTGAAGTCAAGAACTCAATGTAAACAAATATTAATTAGGTCAATACTGGTTTATGAATGAAATAACAGTGGTGCTGTTCTTTGTTTAAGCCCCCTAAAATCAGTTTGTCGATTTTCTGGCCATAGCGCAAGATTTGACACAGCCCCTCTTGCCAAGGGCTCCATGACTCCTAAGAGATACTGACCAGCTTTTAGTGATCCGTGGAAACACTTTTTTCCTTGCTCTTTTCTGAAACGGGGCCTCCGAGCACCTTAAATAAGTGTGATATATGTGCATAAAATAATTGGCACTGCAAAAAGTGGCTGCATTTATTGTTTACATGGTTAATTAGGAGTAATCAAAATTTTAAATTAAGTTTCTTTCTCAGGCTATCTCACAAAATATTGCTTGATATGATGTTTGTTTACTGCAGTCATCTTGGCCTTAATTAAAACATTGACATCTGAACTAAGAATAAAACATATATTATGCTACATGCTACATGCAAAATAGTTTAAAAATTGTATACTTTCCTTAAACTAGTCTCATCTTCCCTGGCTTCTAGTTGTATGAAATAGTTTTATAGTTAAAAGAGAATTTGCATAATGCTTTTAAAAGTTTTAATAGCTGTAATAATTTTAATCTACTATGGAGTGTTTGTAATGTATAGTGAGCTGAAGCATTTAATTGTGTAAAAAGGAATATTAAGGCACATCTTCTAATCAAAAGAGTAATGGAAATACTAAGTATGATGGGTTTTGTTATTTTTTTCCTAATTGCATCTGGACAGCCAATTTTATTACTTCTTTCGAAGCCCAAATGACCATGAAAACTGAGGTTAATTCTTCACTATTAGAAATATGCTGAAATAAGCTTTATGCAGGTGTTTTATTTAGTATCCTCTCTGGGATTCTACCAGTTGGCTCTGCTGAGACCTGATCCTTCCCCCAGTCAATCAATGAATGTTTTCCCATTCACATTCTTTTAGCTAGGTTCAGGGCTTCTGCTATGATTGGTGGGTTTTATTTATTTACTGGAATATGAAAGACAAAAAATATGAATACTTTTCTTCAGTGCGCTATTTAGGCAGCTGTCAATCTTATCAAGAGGTGCAGCAGATCTGACATAAAGGACCTGCAGCTGTCCCGGAACAAAAACCACATTGAACATAATAACAACCCCACACAGATTTCCCCCCTCAAGTGTCCAGGCCAGATACCACAGCATACAATCAATGCAAATCTCTAAGCAGAGCGTAATATGGCCATTTTTCACAGATTTGGTGCAATTCATCTCGTCAAACACACTTTTTTGTTTTTTTGCTTTCTTTTTCTGATGATGGTTTCAAGTGGGAAAGTAGTTTCTTTGGTAACTGTATAGAATTTTATGGCAGCTTTGTCAGGAAAGCATAATTTTATTCAATCTTGCCATCTTTGCAAGATGAGGTAAAATTTTGTGGCTGTGCAATGAAACCAGCAAGATGGTTAGGAAGAACAAAATTTCTACCACATCACATGTGTGTGCTGAGCAAGCTTAGGAAGATTCTACTGCGCTGGCTTTTTTTTCAGGTGACTATCAGAGACTGGCAAAGGTGATCTGTTTTGAGACATCTTGGGGGCTTGGAATGTGTGGTGAGGGGTGGGTCAGGCTTTTCTCTGGTGAGGTGTTCCCTACCCCCAGAGCCCCCAGCCCCACAGTGTCTGTCAGTCGTGGCACACTGGAGGCAGCCCCCCAGTGTCACCTAACCCACCCCTGAGTGGCCGAGAGACCAAAGTCCCACCTGGGAGGAGCCCAGGATGAGCCAAAAAGGTTTAAGAAGGGTCACGACAAGGCAAGCACGTTATCCTTGAACCCCACCTTCATCTTGGAGCTTTACATCACTAGAACCCAGGAGCTGGTAGCTATGTCTGTCTTTCTATATCTTTCCTGTCTTTCTGTTTTTCTCCCTTTCTTCTTATTTTAAGTCTCTTCTCACAGAATGTAACATCGAATGGTTTAAAGGTTTTCTATGTTCAATGGGCTAAGTCTATGCTGGGATAAGTGATGTTATGTAGCATCTTCCCTTTTGCCAATATTCCTTAATTTTCTATAGTTTGTCAGTAAACCTTTGTGTGCTTTTACCTCTTGAGAATATTTGGTTGGGATTACCCAGAGCAAAAGAACCTTGGTTTAGCCCAAGGTCTGAGTGACTGGGGTGTAACAGTACCATAAATTGAGAATAGAATTTCCATTTTATCAGGAATTCTAACATCTAAATAATATGTTCTAGATTGGAAGAGAAAATTGATAGTTCGCATTTTTCATAAAACAAAAAGTTCTGGCAGTTTTTGGTGGGGCTTTTTTTCTTAATTTAAGGGTCAAGTTATTTTAGTGTGATTATTTGACCTTAATATTTTTACCACATTGAGTCATAAAATCTGTCATATCCAAAAATTAACAGAAGGAATAGTAATTGTATTAAATCTGATTTTGATGCAAAAATAATTTGTATTGAAACATTTCTTCTCTTTACAGAAGACTGTGAAAACTAACTTCAAAATTTTTGACATGAAGGGAACAGATTTTGATTTTAAACAAATTGTTTATATTTACTCTTTTGAACAACTTGGTATCTCACTTCTTATTGCCATAGTCCTGATTAATTTTAGCCATGTTTTAGAAAAAATCAATGCATATTGAACTTTCCTAGTAATCCATTGTACAAATTCAGAATCTACATCTCTGTGACTTTTTCCCCTGGCTCTGTTCATAATGAAAGATCAATATGCACATATGGATTTATTTATTAAAAATTATATGCTCTTTAATATGAAAGTAATATGATCTATGTTCTGTAGGTAGAATCTGCTATGATCCACCTGGGAAATAATTTATGTAATTAGGGGATGGTAGTCTTGTCTTTTATCACTGCAGGCAAGGCAGGAATCTTTTTCAGAGACAATAATGGTGTGTTTTATAGCATTTGGTATCAGTAAGTCCCTTAAGGGCTGAACATAAATGCAAATAATTTAGGAGCTTCCTTGCATATTTGCAATTTATGATATAGTGCAGTTTCACATACCAGCAGGAATACCATAAGGAAAGTAATTCTCTACTAGATCCCTGATGCTTGCTTTGGGATTGTAGGGGAAAAAAAAATTACTCAGGCAAAACAGAGTCCCTGTTTGCTCCAGAAATTTGAAATTTTTACTGTTTATGAATGTCAAGTCTGAGTACCATTCCAATTTTGCTCCTTCTCCCCCTTTCTTGCCATTCTTATTGCATATTTTTGTAAACAGATATGATGGGTGCCTGACTACACACACACTACAGAACTTCTGGTTAAAATCTGTTTGTTATAATATTCCTTTATCTCACTTATCTGATGAAAATTAAATCATCTTACGTACTTAATAGTATATTGTAGCTTATAGATCAGAATGAATTGTTTTAATAACAGCTTTTGTCATCTGTAGTGACTCAGGGGTGTAAAAAGTATATTTCCCCATACTTTCACCATATAAACAGTCTTGCATGAGCTTTGCTGTGGCATTGATGCAAGTGAACACATTCAGTGATGTTCTTCTGTCCATAACACATACGGACATATGTCCATGACATTCAGCTCCCTGCTTGCATGCAGTTCCCTGCAGCCTTGTCTTTGTGGGCAAAATCAGTTTCTAAGTTTGTGTGAACTTGGAAACCTTTTCACCATTTTTTATGCACTGATGTCATTGCTCAGCAAAGAAAGTCACGTTTTGGAACACAGA
The DNA here is from genome assembly GCA_013396875.1 of Vireo altiloquus. Taxonomy (NCBI): domain Eukaryota; kingdom Metazoa; phylum Chordata; class Aves; order Passeriformes; family Vireonidae; genus Vireo; species Vireo altiloquus. Next base: position 355,774 of record VZRF01002949.1, on the reverse strand, counting down.
GAAACTGAGGTACAAGTGAGGTTTTCCAACATCAAACTGAGTGTGTTTGTGTGAAGGAACACAAAACAGCAGCAACTCCTGCCAGGAATAGCTTTGTAAAATCAGGTGTTCCAGTGTGGGTGCTTGGAATTTGAGTGTTTTATTGAGGGTAGGGTGGAAAAGTTTTGGAGACATCTCTGACGGTTTAATATCTTCACTTATTTTCTACTGTAAAAGACTACTAATTTGTTTATTTATTTATTTTGATGAGTGTTTTTCTGCCAGCCCATCTGTTTGGCCTTTGGAATGCTTATATTCTTATTCTTGTAGAAACCTCAACGTGAAAACTTTCCTGCTTTCTGGTATATTTAACTGCCAGATATTCTGAAGGCTTTTAATAAACATGCTTCTACTTTGAAAATAGCCATATCTAGATGAGAAGATGTTTTCAGGTTATAAGGCCACTTTAGATTGTTTCTTTGAATGGGTAACTCAAAAGTACCTTATTTTCTTTTCTTCCTCCTGCAGCAAGAAAAAAAAAGTGCCTCTATGTTTTCTCAAGACATAACATAGTTTGAAGTGTTTGAAAACTGCATGCTGAAAATCCTCCATTTCTGGCTTTCCATTGAATCCAAACAGTGTGCCAGTGCTTGGTGCTCCAGATACATGCAAATATATGTGCACCTGTCTGCAGTGGAGCTCTTCACATTGATAGAAATGTTGCTGTTTACTTCAATGATTGCCCATTGAAATAATGATAGTACATTTATATTTAGATAGTAGCATCTATTTCAAATGATCCCGAAGAACCTGATTATCGTTGAGACTCTCTGTCAGTCATGAGGAATCCCTAGGGATTTCAGTGCATCATGTTTGGATTTTATCACAGGAACAGGGATATGGAGATTTGGGGATTTGGGGAATGATTTTTGAGTCAATTTGCAATCTTCACCACTTTAAAAGGAAAAAGCTTTGCTAGTTGTTGAACATAAAAATATTTTTGGTAACATGAAGCAACTTCCAATCAAGGTGGGTGACAAGACAGGTGGAAAATGGACTGGACCAGTGGGCTGAAAGGGCAGTGGTTAGTGATGCAAAGTTCATCTGGCAGGCAGTTATCAGTGTCATGCCTCAGGATCTCATACTGGGGCCATGACTATGTCATATCTTTATTAACAACCTGAAAAACAGGATGAAGTATCCCAGAAGGTTTTCAGGTGCTACCAGACTGTGGGAGGGCTGCACAATGGAAAGCAGGGCTACTACTCAAAGCAGCCAAACGAAAATGAGGAAGTGGGCTGACAGGAGTATGACAGATCCGAGTGCCAAGTCCTACAGATGGGATGAGGAAACCCATTTACAGACCAGGTGGAGGACCAAACAGCTGGAAAGCAGCTTGGCAGAAAAAAAAACAAACCAGGGCTGTCTTTGTGAAAAGCAAGTTGAAGGGGAATCATCAGTGTGCCCTTGCAGCAGGGAAGGTCAAAGGCGTTCTGGGCTGTATTAGGAGGGCTGAGGGAGAGAATCCTCCCTGTCTGTCACCACTGGATCCTGTGTGGGCTCACCAGTAGAAGATAAATAGAGATACAGAAGAGTGAGGCTTATGTAGAGCCACTGGGAAAGTGGGAGACTGCAGCATGAGGTGTGTGGGGAGAGGCTGTGAGCTGGGGTCCTTCAGCTTGGAGAAGAGGAAGGGGAATTTTATTTCTGTATGCGGCACCTAATGGGGTCACGTGGAGGAGCTGGAGCCTGACTTTTCTCAGAGGAAATCAGTGGAAGGATTAGAGGCAATGGGCAATATTTCAGATCATTACTATGAGCTCTCCAAAACAGTCATATACACATCCACTTTAGATCTATAAATATCTTCCAAAAGTTCTATTTTGACAGGATTTGGGACTGTATGTATCCAAGGAAACTACTTCTTACTCATCAAGTAGAGTTGAAACTGCCTTAATATCACATACAATAATATGTATGCCAAATGACAGATTTTTAAAAGTATTTTACATATGTACATCTAAACCATATAATTTTATTTAAACACCTTAAGTACAAGTATTCTGCATTTAGAAATCACTGTTCTTTTTGTATATTGAATGTTCTTATATTTTAATTTAGATCTTGCTAATCTAACCCATGAGAATCCTTTTCAATGTCAAATAATCATTTCTAAATATTTTTTTTCTAGAATGTAAGAGATGAATTTTTTAACAAACCCAATTCTAAGCTCATCTGTCTACATTTGTTCATGTGACAAATGAGGGAAGAAGAAATACAAAATTATGTTTCTAAAGACAATTCAGTTTTTTCCTTTCTCATGCAAATGGAAATCTTTGGTATAAAATCATGCACAAGACTTTTAAAGAGAGAGGAAAAGAGGAGAAAAATCTGGGGTTACAGCTGTCATGTAATGACCAGTGACTTTTAAAGCTCTTTCTAGAATGTTGCCTTTTTAATGTTGGAAAAAAAAGTATTTACAAGATCCAAGTAATATATTTTTAGTTGAAATAAATACTTTAAAAGACATTAATAGCAATGGTTGTGTTAGCAGTAGATCCAAAAGCCAATAATTGCAGCTCGTGTTTCCTCTAACCCACAAGTGCCACTACAGAGAGCAGTGAGTGTGTCCAAGACCAGCTCCCCTCTCCATTGCCTCTAAAGGGCCCTGGACAAAGGTGCCAATCCCTCCTGCCTCAGCAAGGAAAAGGACTGGAGTGATGCCAGAATGATTTTTTGCTTTTTCTTTTATACCCCTCTTATATACTCTTTTATACAGTTTTTTTGTATTCTTAGTTCTTTTAGCCTTCATACTTGTAACTTTCCAAGTCTGATAACTCAGCTGAGACCCACTGCACTGTTAAACCAGGAGACCAAACAGTCTGGAAGCCCCAGACACCAAGGTCCTCTCCAAAACATATCTTTGTAAACTAAGATAGGCCCATCCAGGGGGAAGGTTCCTCAGAGTGGAGGGTTCACTCGAGCCTCTCATTAGGAAATCTTTGATAAATATGTTAATTTTGCAAGGCCTATAAGTGTGTGTATTTCACTGTGATGGAGTGTGCATGCCTTTTCGGGGCATTCCACCTGGACAAAGTGCTGTACCCAAGGATCCTGAAATAAATACCGAGGTAAAAACCCCTTTTCCCCGTAAACCGTGTTTTGATTTTAATTCTAAGACCAGGAAAAGGCAACAGGAGAAAGCAAGGTTGGGATACACAAGGCATGCTAATTCTCTGCATCCTAACCATTCATCTACCATGATGAGCAGGAGAGTAAAGGGTGCCTAAGTTAATCAAGTGGTGTTAAAATCTTACTGGAATTTCATGTAAGAAAATTGCTGTGGTATTTTGCTTCAAATAATTTACAGAGGAGAAATGCCATTTCTTTGTACTTCAAAGAATAATTTCCTTTCAATGCTTTAACTCTGGCCTTTTGTTTTAAATTGCAACACACTTTTTTCAGGCTTTTTGTCTATCTTAGGCTTTCATTTGGAAATGGCAATACTTCTAGGGAAAATACATGTTTTATTACTACTTCAGCTTCCAAACTCCAAGGAACAGAGCATATCTATTTTCCTATAGGAAAAAACATATTGACCTGTATAGGACAAAGTAATGATTTCTTAGAGGCTTATTAATACAGATGAGTGAAAACCACAAAATATATCAATAAACAGTTGATAAATATAAAAATAGGTGGCTTAGCTACTCCTTTACCCTTCTTCTAGCTTCTAGCAAGGAGCAGCTTACCATTACCATTAGTTCTGCAGAAGAAGCAGAAATATGCTTAGTAGTCTATGAAAATATATTCTCTAAACAATGCCTCTGAAATCAAAGTATTTTAAAATCACAGATTTGAGTCCTTATACCAAAAGGATTTTGGATGGGACAACACTAGGGAGGAATTTTTCAATTCCTTAAAATACATATAAGATTTCTGAAAGAGAACTACTCAAAAAAACTGCAATAAACACCTTTCTTTGCACCTTGGACTGTCATATCTGTAATATTATGAGTGCATAAACAACGTTGAAAAAAAATAAGATGCAAAATAACTAATATTAGAGTAGTCTGTTAAAAAAAAAAAAAAAAGAAAAAAGCCACCAGGAAAGCATGTAGATGCCCAGAAAAAACAAAAACCAAACCAACTCAAAAAATTAGAGAATGCAGACCCACTTACACAACATTCATGATCTTTCCTTACTATGTTTAGATAGAGAGTTCCTTTTAAGTAGTTTTCTATTCATAGAAACCCCAGTGATTTTTTGACTAATTTCACATCCCTCATATGAATGCATTAATTCATTCAAAGAGCAAAAACTAGTCAGTGATTCTCGCACCACTCAGATTCCACTAAAATTTGTCCCATAGGAGTTTTATGAGGAAGCAGTGAGGAAGCCACAAACAAGCAGTGGAACAAAAAGCGCGTTTATGCCTTCAGCATTTGTCTGGCAAAGCCAGTTCCAAGAGGAAGGAGGTTCCTAGGATGGGCTACAATCTTCTGGTGTGGAAGCAGAACTCAGAGGGTTTTACGATGCCTTTTCATTCCACCAAGATACTGGGCAATCTTTTCCTACTGCGTTCAACTTGTAGGGGAGAAATATCTTGCTAACTGTTGAGGTGCCAAATTGACTCCTCAGGAATGTGATGTTGTTGTAGCTAAGAAAACCTTCCATTTATTTACAGGGTTGGACCATGGTGTCCCAGCTTAGATGATAAATGAACCCCTGAGATCTCATAATTGGTGAGGATGGGGTTTGAACATTGTAGGAGACACTAAGCCTTCAAGAAACAACTGTATAGTAAATTAAAGGATTAATCTAAGCGACACTTTTTGGATTAATATCCAACACTAAATATGTTTGTTAATGTGTGTTAAAAACAAACCAGGTCACTCATTTTGCAGCAGTCCTCACCACTGGTGGTCAGTGAATCCCTCTCATGTAATTTTGTCTTTCTCTGTAGGTGCTTCTCAGGCATTTTGTCATGGCTGAACACAAATTCGGCATTTCTGCACTCCCTTCTGAGAGTGTATGACGTGATCCATATATCTAAGTCTTAAGCCTTGTATGGGCTAATTATATAAAATTTTATTGGTCTTTATGATCCGCAGTAAAGATCTGTCATATACAACCATCATTATGGCTGAGTATTTCATCGCGTCAGAGACCTTCAATCGTGACCAAAAGTTTTTCTGCTTGAGAGGAGTAGAGAGCAGCACAGTCTTTGAGGCTGGATCCCTAAGTAACTGCTGCATGGAATAGGGATCTAAATTTGCTGCAGTATCCTTGTGTGTTGCTGTCACATTCCATCAAGGGTCGTGAATGCTCACAGGAAAATAGCAAAATGTCTTTTATACTGCACAGGCTACCAGTGTACTGAGAGATAATTTTGGGAAAGCTAAGCCTGAGAAGAAACACAATATAAAAGCTGGACCACCTGTTGGGGAAAGCTGCCTAGCATTCAGAGGTCTTTCCAGGGCTTTCACAGTTATCATGCAGTCAACATTTACATCGCTATTAGAAGAATCCCTTTGTAGACTCCCTCAGCTTTTCAGTAGAGTGAAACTATGTTGGGTAGGTGAGGGGCTTTTCCATTTTGAGTGTGTGAATGTGCACGCCTGATGAAATAAATTTGATATGCCAGTTCTAGGGTGCCTATTCATTAGTGTCCTCCTGCTGTTCACATTTTATTAATGAAGAAAACCATCACCCCCCTACCAGCAGACACTTAATTCCTTCCCAGAATCCATCTGCTTTCCATGGTCCTTTGAAACCAGCTTTTTATGGAGTCAGATTTAACAAAGTCTTACTGTCATGGGTCAATTAATTACCACATATTGTTATTTCACAGCTACAGCTCCTTTAAAGTGTCTCTTAGCTGTGATTAAGACAATTTCTGGGGAAGGTTGGACAACCAAGTTCCTGGTTTAAAAGAAATTTATTCTTAGAGGAGATCATGGAATAAAGGTGGAATATGAAATCAAAATGGGAACATTAAGCCTATCATTGTGGAACTCTCACTTAGTCAGACTCTGCTTAGACAAGTAATTGCACTGGCTGCTTATTATGGGGTGTGTGATATTCTAAGGATAGTTTTTAACTCTCATGGTGAACATTAACAACTTAATCAGAGAATACACATGTGCATCTAAGATTTTATGGTGTAATACAAACTTAATAAAAAATGACTATTCACATACAATAACTTTAGGTGCAATAGAGAATAAGAATATTACAATAATATTTTGAGAATATCCATTACTCTTTCAAGTACCAGAATAAATTTTGTTTATAGTCAGTTTCTCTTCTAATGACATTCTATTATGTCACTTATAAAAATATATATTTAAAAAACTTTCTGTATCTCCAATTGTAAGTAAAGGTTTTGACAAATTCAAACTTTACTTTTTATGTCTTCCGTTGACCAGCTTAAAAATCACTTTTTATGTCTTCAATATTATAAGTGTATAAAAATATATTCTAAGACTTTATTAAATATTAAAAAGTGTCACTTATATGACCTCCCTACTTCTAAAGGTCACTTTTGTGCTTCAGGCTGGTGTCGCTACTGAGGTAATAATAATACTTTAATGTATAGAGGGGCATCACTGAAGAACTGGTGGCAGAAAGTTTAACAGAATGGATGAGGTGGGACCTAGCAACCAGTAGGCTTTGCATTTCATTTGTGCTGAGTGCCCAACTTTATCTTCCAGCTCAACATCTGCTGCTGAAGTTTGGGGAATATATAAAAAGATTTGCAGTTCACCTCTAACTTTTTTATATAAATTATTGACTTAACCAGTGACATTCAGTTTATCGCTCTCCTGTGTTTGCACTCTCTGGGATTTTTTTAAGTTAAGACAACTCAATTCTCCGCACTTTACATAGTGGGTAATAAATTGTGAACTCTATCTAAACTGAAATGAGGTGACCCATAACTAAAGAGAAAAAAATGTCTGTGTTCAGTAACCACTATATGTGTGTAACTGATGCTTGGATGGAGAGCTTCATCTTCCCGCTTGGTCTGAGATTGTGGCATTTGAGATCCATGAAACACTTACATAGAGCAGATGTAACTCACAGTTCTTGATAAATGATGAAGACATTAGAGAGATTGTACACTCTAGTAGGGGTTGAATGTACAATTATGTTATTGCCAGTGGATCAGGCAAAATTCTCTTATCTGGACTAGTCTGTGTGTTTGTATCTGGACTAGACAGTGGTGGAGGTTTTGAGGATAAAAATGGGGTTTGTTTCCATGGTCACTCCAGATACCTGCCTCACAAACCATCGTGGATTTCTGCCAGTCTCAGCAAGGAACTTCAGTTTGGAAATCCTGAGCACAAAAAATCAAACATGATTTTTATTTCTGGAGAAAGAGTGAAATATTTTTCAGAAAAAGTGTCAGAAAAAGTGAATGTTTCTTAATTGAATAAAAGGGAGAGATGGTAATTGTTTCTGGTTCTATTGTAAGAAACTATACATACCTATATAATTTTTATAAATAAGAAACAAAGAACTCATAGTTTTTTGGGGATTTTTTTAACATCATATATTGATCAGGAATACATGTAATGGTCAGGAATACTTGCAGTAAAAGCAGATTGTGTCTTTGAGCCAATTAGTGGAATGATGGACTCCTCTTTTAAGTGGGATTTTTTTTTGCTAGCATATGGCTAGACACTCTTTTTGTTACCTTGGGTGATTCTGCAAAGCTATTGCTAGAATGTTAGACAGGAGAATGTATTAACTCCATATCGAGATCCATAAACAGTATTGCAGAGTCACCATATGCTATCCTGGTCTAGGCAATTCTTGTGTTTGTCTAAGCCATTACGTTTAAAAGTGTTTAAGAACAGAATATGAGCCATGACCCCTGGTACAAATACTTATACTCCGGTATTACATTCTATAAAATGCAGGGGTTTGTAAGTAGCAAATATGTAACCAACATCTTGAGGTAAGCTGGAGGATTTATCACTATGGGAAAAAATAACTTAATCTCCATAAACATGGACATACAAATCCTGAATATAGATAGGGAAATAATGGATAGTCTAAAGCAGAGGAAATATAGGACTTGGGAAGAGAGGGAGATGTTTTGATATATGCCTAGTGTCTAATATAAATACATTTCACTGTACTTTAAGTAGTGCCTGATTTTCTATGTACTGTGGATGTCTAGCAAAGTAATATCAGTCTGCATATTATAATAACAAGATTGAGGATTGGTAATATCTTGGATCCAATTGGTAATATCTTGGATCCCATACAAGCCAGAAATCTTGATTTTTTTTTTCTCCTTCTGTTATTTTTTTGTTCAACACATCACTAAGAACATGCTGCTGCTTAAAACAGCCTAGTCCAGGTAAAACTTCAATGCCCAGCTGTACCATATGTCCATACTTTATTTCAAAACCAAGTATTAATCTTTATTAATCAGCTGCTAACTAATAAAATCTCAATAAAGAAATTTCTAGTCTCCCATGCACTATGCTGGATTGAAATAAAAAGAAATCTGAACATTTTGCTTGTTTGAAAAAGTTCAGTTTTCAAACATAGTGTTATGTCATTTTAATGTCATGTTTCAATTTAGTAAGGAAAACATTTACCTTTAAAAATAGGAGGCAACATGCTGGAATATAAAATAACAAATATCATGTAGTAATCAATACCTGGAGGTGACTCTTTCAACATTAGTCATAACAATGATATTCTCAAAACTATGTGCTCATTTTACTGCAAGTTGCATATACCATAATCTCCCTCAAAAATTAATCAAGACCCTCATATTCCTTCAAACATTTTTTGTATTAACAGTCTACATTTTTTGACCAGTTGTATTGATTCTGTTTAGTGGTGAAATACACAAACATTTTAGCATCTAAATACTGGTTCATCCTCCAGCTGGGAGTAAATGAATCTAAAAAATTTGCAAGTGAAGTAACTGAAAAGTGTGGCCTTACTGTTAGTCTTCGGCTAAAGCTACCTTATTGTCTTTTGAGACATTGAAAATTTTCCCCAAGTTCCCATCTTTCTTTTGAGAAGATGCTTCTGTACATTTATGGGAATGAATGTGATATTTATTCCACAGGTATTTTATGGAGAGCTATCAGGCAGATAATAATTTCTGTGATGACTTGTGTGTTGCAGCTGAATAGACCAAACATTTGTTTCTGTTTGTGCTGCTAAAGTATGAAAATAATCTTTAAAAAAACCCAAAAAAGCAAACAGATTTTTTTTGTTCAAATCACAGTAAGGCTGTTTACTTTATAACAAAGTGCTCTACAAAAACTGTAACTTCAAATGCAAACATGACTCCCAGTGCCCCCTGCCACGTACACAAACAAGCCACCTAATCACCAACCTGAAATTGCATTTTAACCATAGCAACCTGAACACTTACCCTCTGAAATGCTTCATTAATGAAAACACTGGGAGAATTCTTTGCATCTAGAAGATTAGAGTAATTTAGAAATATGTAATATTTCATTTTCAAGCTTCTAACCTCATGGGCATCATTCACTTTGGCCATTCAGCTTGTTTATTTTTGTTTTTATTCCATATATTTCTGCACTGATTTTAATTTGCCTTTTTAATCTCTGGGTAGAACCTACTTCTAAAAAATTTTTAGGGGATTCTTTTAGATATTCTATGCTTTGGGTAATTTGGTTGTTTGTGAGGTTTTTCTATCTACAACTACATGAAGCAGAAATGTAAAATAAAATAAAATGCAACTATATAAAATGAAAATCGGCCAAAATGTCATTTTGTTTTAGTACTTATTAGTCTTTCTTGCTAAAGACTAACTCTAGGTTCTTCTCTTTTGCCTTCCCACATGAACATGCTTAATGTCTTGCTTGAAAATTGGGGCCTCACGCTCAGGACGATATGCCAAGAGCGCAGATTTAGTACCGCAAAGCGTTTGGCAGCAGTACCAGTTTTATCATTGCTCACATCCCTTGGTCTGTTCTTACCTCTTGCACCAGCAGCATACCATTTAAAAACTAGAAAAAGTAATCTGCTGTCCTCTCTTCCTCCAAATCCTCGAAGCAGTAAGAAACAGTAAGAAACAACAGCTCAGCTTGGCAACTGGAAGGAAAATATTTGACAACATTTGCAGATGATTCAGCTGTTTTCTGAAGAACACAGTATCATAGAATCACAAAATCATTTAAGTTGGAAAGGTCTCCTAAGATCATTGTCCACCACTGAACTGTGTCCCTAAGTGCCACATCTACATGACTTTTAAATATCACCAGGGATGGTGACTCAACTGCTTTTCTGGCAGCCTGTTCCAATGCCTGACCACTGTTTCAGCTCGTCTTTCTTTTTTTGAAAATTAAAATAAGAAATGTGTATTAGATATTAGAGAAAGGGTAATCACCTAGTGAGAGAATGAGAAGTCAGGTCAAACATTCCACTGTTGTTCTATTTGTAGTGCTTCTGACATTACAAAAGCTTGAAGAGATCATCGTGTTCCTGTTTCCTTGGTTTAGGGAAAATTAAATTCCTGCTCTGCATTTTTCTCAAGGAAAATATTTTTTCTTTGAGAAAGTTTAAAGTGTTGCAGGTCCAAATTTTTTAGCCCTTTAGTGTTATGTCTTTATGTTACTTTTGAAAATCATGAATACAAAAACCGTACAAAATACATTTTTACCTATGTTTGTATGTCTGAGTAGGAACAACTATACACATATAAGATAAAAAGAACTCTTGACTGAAATCCTGAGTGGAAAATATTTGTTCATTAATCCTGTGTTCCTATGCAGTACAGGATTAATAAATCATCAATTTCCTTCACCAGCCTTAGCTTGGACTTTTGGCACTGAACAGAGACATTTCCTTCCTTCAGTTTATCTTTTCAAACTGCAAGAATCTTAAGTGGAGTAGATGATAAGTACTTGAAATGTTTGTAGGAGTTATTTTTATTAAGAAGAGAGGTGAACTGCTGTATTTATACTGAACTCTGGAGAGAGGAACTGCTGATATTGAAGGTGATCAGCGCAGCACTCGGTGGAACTATCCCATCTGGATGAAAAGTGGACAAGGGGAAGCCTGGTTGGTGAGCACCTGGTGGTGTGGAGCTTGTGCTGCATTCTGCGTGATAGGACCTGCTTACACTCCTCTCACTGGTGTGTGCATTCCTGAACAAGGCATGAACAAAACTATGAAGATGGATTGCCTTGTATCTTTCTTATGAGAGATGAAATTGATAGCAGCTTAAATGTGAAGAGAGTGGAATCAGAGTGGAATGATGTATCAGGGGAAACTATGACAAGAAAGCAAATACATGCAAAGAAAAGAAATGGAAGTTGCATTTTGAAGGCTAACGCAAAGTGAGAAGATGATACTTCAGTGAGTCTGTCTATTAATTTTGCATCACATTCTGAGAAAGCAAGCGATGTCACAGCTATTTGGGTTTGGAACTAGGAATCTTGTGATATCTGTCATGCCATGGATGATACATGGATTGGATGGAGGCTCTGTGCTTGGGAATAATGGCAATTTGGCCTATTTTATCTATCTAATATTACAGCTTCTGCTTCTCATGGTTCTGAAAACAACCCCATTGCTCACAAAAGAAAATGAATCAAGAAGAGAATTGCATAGGCCTTATTCTCTGCAGCACATAAAGCTATACATTATGCTGGTGTTACACAAACATCGACACACGACTGGAAAAGCCAGTAGACTGTGGTGTGTACCAAAATAAGTGAAAAGCTTTCCCAGCTGAGTGACAACACAGAGGCTTTTATACAGCTCAGGGAGAAGCTCGAAGCTTTTCCTGAAAAAAATCCAATTTAGTGTTAAAGCTTTCATTGCATTCTTATACATGGCTTATTCATGGAGCACTCCCCAAAGCCAAAATAAGTATCTCAGCACACCTTCCCAGAATCTGAAAATTGTACAGAGATGTATAATATTAGAAAGTAAAAGATTATTCCAGTTTAATGCTGGCCACAATAAGATGCACCTAAACTAAATACACCTTGAGAACACGACCATTTCCTATTGTCAGAGGTGTTCTTTATCTATGTTTTAACACGCGGTTTTATTACAAAAAAATAATTAAAGATATGATATGAAGATATTTGAAAAGATATATAGAAGTATCAATGGTTCCCCTGAATTTGTTAAACTTACTCCTTGTTAGAGGGAGTTATGATAAACAAGATGTATAACACTTGATAATTTCTGAGAGAGGACATGATTTGAATATATCTTTTATTCTAAGAAACTGCTCATTAGTTGTAGCAGTAGAGCTTTGAAAGCTTTATGCATTATAAAAACCAAAAAATATTAGCTGCTCAGACTCATAATTGTGCCTGACATAACAAAAAAATAGGTTATAAGGCTGAGAAAACCAGTACCCATCAACTCAACAGGAAAAACACAGATGCAGCAGCTCAAAACATTGATTCATTATCTCCCAAATCTGTAGTTAATTTGCACTGCATAAGAATAATTTAAGTACGAGCCTTGGAGATTATCATAATTTAAATGTGTGAGAAGAATTCCCAGTTTCCTGAGGAAACCTTGATCCTGTTAAACAGAAAAATTTTATCCTAAGTCTCAGTTTGTCTTCTTACTCCCATACACATACCCAAACTCAACTCTGGTGAAGAGAATGGTTTTGCTGGTGTAAATGAGGGGCAAACATTGCCTGATGCATTTAATCAGAAAAACATTGGCCTTCAGAGTCACCCAAGGGTGATGTGTGTTATGTTCCTGGCCAGTGTGACATTGCAGATGTTTTTGCATGCCAGGTTGCATCAGGCTGCCATGGAGAGCAAACAAGTGAAATAACAAGTCCCCCTGGCTTGCTGTGGCATAAAATCTGTGACCCAGATACTCCTAGCTCTGCACACAGCACAGTTCTGAGCTAGAGGGGCAAAAAAACATCTTTGTGCTGCTGGAAGCTGGCCTGCTTATGACAGGTCCTTGGGGAAAATACCAGGACCTTGCTTGGACTGGGCTACAGGAACAAGCAATCACCAGACCATTGGAAATTCCTGGCCAGTTCTTTTCACAAGGGACCAAGGCTCCTTTCCCAACAGTTTGCCTGTATGAAATGGTGACCTCTGAGAGTAACTGCATTGGCTTTGAGACTCTGGGGACACACACTCTAAGGTACCATTTCTAAACTCTAGGGAAACATGGAGGGAAAAAGAACTTTGACCTTCTCCAGGGGAGTGCCAGGATACAAGGAATGTGTTGAAGAGAAGTGGTGATATTCTTTCTCATAAGCCAATAATTTTTTGAGACAAGGACATTTTCCCATCTGTTTTGTCACCAATTAGTCTTTAAGTTGCCCCAAAGTAAGGCCTAAGGGCAGGCAGACTCAGCAGTCTTGATGCTGTACCTGTGCTTTATCTTTTCCTTCAGGGAAAAATCTAGAAACCCAGAGGGGCCAAAGTAGACTCTGGTATGTCCTTGGCAGGAGGGATTAATGTCTTTTGTGTTGTGGATGTTTGTGTATTTTCATCATTATTAAGGTCCTGATTCAGGATGGTAGGGAAACGTTCCTGTAACTTTCAGCACACGAGGATTTGGCAATAAGTGACCTCAACTAGAATACTGCTCTGAAGTACTGGAGAACCTTCTCCAGGTCTTTGTATTCCCATATGGAATAATCTCCAATACCCAAAGTAATGTTTTTGCTTAAAGTGTCTGGCAGTTCAGCAGTCAGCTGTAGTTTAACCTTCAGATTTGATGCAGTCTGTGTGTCTCTCCTTTAATAAATATTTAATATACACAGCATATTCAGAGGGTTTTGGTAAGCAAGGTCACAGGCTCTGCCAACATAGCCAAGGTGTTACCACAGGAAGGGGGAGATGTGAGAATATGTGTCAATATTCTGAAGTGCGTTGTAGTCAAACCTTGTAATTTGTGTGGGTGGACAATGAACTTCAGGATTCTCATTGTAAATATAATATATTCTGTTTGTCTAAGCTTTCAAATAGCTGGGACTACAGGTGATTTCAGTTACAATATAAGGAAAATAACAGTTGTGCCTCACAAGTCATTCTGTACCTCTGCATACTGGATTTAAGAAAAAAAACACAGCCTCTGAAAGAAGTTATTCTGAATTGTCCTTGACAATTGTCAAAGACTAATTATTCTGCTAATGTTGTGTGACTTACTCAAAGGCTATTTTTACCATGAAATTTTCCTTATGATGAGAATACTTCATTCTGCTTCAGTAGTTAGTGATACGTCCTTGAAATACAGGTCCCAGGTTTTGAAATTATCAAGGGCTTTCTAAAATGCAGACCAGTTTACTTTGAAACTGAACCTATTCTCTCTCTTTCTATCTCCTGGCATTCAACAAAAGCTAGTTTTCATAAGCAAATGCAGAAATAACCACAGTGCCTTGATTTGAATCCGAATGTGCTTATAAATACATGAACATATGAGAAATAACAATATTGTATGGATTTGAATATATCTAGGTTCCCTGTACAAGATATCGGAACACAAATGTTCAGTAGTAAATCCAAATATAATTATATTAGGTCGTGTTGTCCTTTTCTTCTCTTTTTATTTAGTGCCAGTGCTTTGCTCTGAAGGTAGTAGCACAATGTCTCTGTGTCAACAAGCAGTCCTTGAATGGTGCAGTCAGGGAAAGCTCTGCTGATTTCATGCACATGTTGACTCTCACAGCCAGTAAGCGATTTACAATTTACTTTTCTATTGTGGACATTTGGTAAGGTACACAGAACTTTCTGGATGACAGTGAATATTCATGTATTTAGAATATGGATTAAAAATTCTAGGAATATTTTGGGAGCGGATTTTGAACAATGACCATATTCTTCTGAGGAAGAACTCTCTCTTGCATTTGCAATACTACTTACAGTAGTAAATTGCAAATTATATAACATATATAACACCACAGTGCATGTAACAAAAACTTGTTTGCTGTGCTCTAACGTTGGGTGAGGATTCCTAGAAAAGCCTCTTCACCTAATCTAGTTGAACTCCCATGAATTTCCTGAACATACTTTCTGTTACTCTGAAAATCTTATTTATGTTTCTCTGTGTATGTGGGGGTGAGTGGGGAGAGGGATTTTGGAAAAGTACATACATCCAATAATTTTTTTAAGAAAGAACTCAAGTGGGAAATAGTAGTTGATCCAAAAATTCTGAGTGAAAGTAATTTATTTCTTTGGTGCATTCAGGCAATATTTTTTCTTCAGGCTTTTTTCTTCATACTCATATTCAATTATGAATAAAAACTTCTAAAACACTTACAACTGTAGGATAGAAAGAGTATGGTGGGGAAAAGTGACACTGGAATTGATGTTATTGTTATTGTGCTGATACAAGATCCCTTGATGAAGAGTTCTTCATGTCCCTTTTGAAGCTGTACAATAAATCAGCCTCACTCTGGAGAGGTTTGAAAGGGTGTAAGCAAGGATGCTGTTCAAAAATTCCTGGGGGATATTTACTAACCTCTTCTCTAAAGTCATCAATCACTTCAGCTGGACCAAACTGACACTGTCTGGAGGTCACTTGGTTAATAAGACAGAATTAACCCTTTCTACCATGTCAGACTTACTAGTCATTAACAACCACATCAGATTCCCAGCTACCAATTCTTATCTTTAGGAAAACATCCTTGAAGACTTGTACATTATCATGAAAGTGGAAACTAGAAATGGTGGCTTCAAAGTTTGGAATGAAGAATGATGAATTTCTGTAGGTTGTCATACTTTGTTGTAATTGAACCAGTAATTACAATATTACTACAATATTTTTATTGTAATGTGTTGGGGAGGATGACAGATATGTAGAGTTGGCAGAAAGATATCTGAATGTAGAAACTGAGAATGAGATAGAATTGGAAGCAAGTTTTGATATAGAAGTATTTTGCTGAACCAGTGTTTACTGAGAGACTGAGAAGGCAAAGGTTGGAAGTGAATTAGAAGGAGATCTTTTGTGTCAAGAACAAAGGTATGTGACTACAAACAAGGACATGTTTTTTACCAGGTAAATCAATCTCAGGAAGAGGCACAAAAAAATAAAAGACATGTTACTCCAAGCAAAAAGATGCTGCAGACAAGCACAGAAATGGTGATGTAGCAAGAAGAAAAAAGGTCTAAAAATTTACCATTGTAAGCTTATATTGTAACATAGTTACTTTTGTGATTTAGATAATAATGACTATAATATGGCAATGATAGTAGTGGTGATAGGCTATAGGCAAATGTAAAGGTATTGTGTTTGATGCTAATTGGCTGTCATGTATTAAGGTATTCAGCAAAGAAAAGCATATAATATCTTGTAACTTGAACAGAATGCAGCTTCAGGTATACCTCTAAACTGCAGCTGGGCAGTTTGGAGGCCAGGCTCTGAATACCCACAGCCTGGACTGCTGTAACTTTGCACATGCAATAAAACAGCATTTTTGAAGAGCGTCCTGAAGTCAAACATCCTTTGTCAATTTCTTCTCTACAGTAATGTATCTACAATGATACACCAAGTTGCAAAGGGTGATGTTAAATGTTAGATTAAGACCTAACTTTGCTCACATTAGAGCTGTTTTAGAAGCATGGGCATTGTTTTGCAGGAGGCCATGTGTGAATTAAGACATTTGAGTGGCAAAGTTGCAATATGAGTATTGACATATAAAACAGTGGATTTATGGGCCTGAAGTTAAGATAAGCAATATTAAACACCACACATTCTGCAGTTCAGATAAATAGAGCAATTCTTGCGTTATCTGTTGCAGATAAGCAGGTCTCTGAGAAATGTATTGTTGCAATCATCTGTACTTGATAGCTTCCAGCTAGATCTGTCCATTTGGCACTGAACCATGTAATGCACTCTGTGGATCTAGAGGGCACTTGAAACTGAATCACAGTTTTAAAATCTTTCCCACTTTGTCTTAGTGTGGGTCAGCATTTCTTTTAGCACTGCAGTTTGGTCAAAATACTCATCTGTTAGTGGGATTACTTAGCTCTGTCAGGGTTAATGTCTTTGTTTTTAAAGGCTTGTTTTCTGAGGTGGACTGTAGATTAATTTCATGGCTTCTCACACCACCTGATCTTTAAATGTAGTGACTTTCAATTGAACTCTTACTTTACCAAAACTTCTGTAAAGGAATTCTTTCTTTTATTATAAGGTTCTCACAAAACTGTAGCTTTGAATTTCTTACTAATCATATTCTGTAAGCCAGGCTCTGCTCTACCCTCTCAAAAAGGTACATTTTGTTCCTGCACATCCTCTTATGCCTGGACAAAGTGGAAAATCTTTATTTCAAATAGAAGGAGTTCTTTATATCAAGTCGTCATGTCCTGAGCAGCCTAGAAAGGCATGGCTTAAGGTAAAAAAGCAAACACCTGTACTTGAGATCAAAGATTTGGGGAGTATCTGTGCTTCCTTTACAAATACCACAAGCACTAGATATATAGTTAAAACTAGCCCTAGTAAAAGTGAAGCTCAATTCTAACTTGCTCCTGCTCGACTTGCAATCCATTTAGATGGGTGGAAAGACTGTGACTGACTTAATTAGGAAGTTTTAAAAATGAACCATTATTTAATCACAGCATCCTAGAAGGGGGAAAAAAAAGTAAAAAAAAATTAACTGTTAAAAATATTCTTTAAGGAGATGTAAAAGTTTTATCAGCTAGGTGACATCTGTGAGGAAGACTTAAATTTGTTAGCCTGTTAATTTATGTCATTTATTTTTTAATTTCTAATCAACTTCAGCCTTCAAGAATTTCTTACCCTAAAAGTCCAGCCATAGATCTCCAAAATAAGTTCTGACTTGCTGTTGTGTTCACACTGATTAGCTTCAATTTTTATTGTATATTATCCAAACTATAAATTTGGTTGAAAAGTGGAAATAATTGTAAGCCTTGCTTTATGTAGCACATAAACCACCAGCTTCCTTTCCAGTGGATAGGAACACACCTGAGTATGGATAGCCACCAATATCAATATACTATTTGCTGCAATAGGTATGTGGAAGGCATTGGCATTTCTAAATAATAATTTAGTTTTCCGTTTCTTAGTCCACACAAGACCAAAGTGAGTCCTTCTCTCTTATTCAGGTAGCAGATAAGGCTGCAGGCTGTGAGTGGGATTGATGAAATTTTCCAAGTATCTTCTCTTCCAAGAGCTGCTTCTTATTTATTGTAGTGAACCTGGATATGAAGAAGCCATGTGGAGTGTGCTGAGGGTGCTGACGAAAGATGGTCAAACAGTTGGGATGATCAATAATGTTTATGTTTGCAACAAAGATGTGCATTTCTTAATTGGAGCCCAAACATTACAGCATTTATGTAGAGATTAATTCACCAAAAAGAGATTCCTGTAAAGCCCTGGAAGTTCAACACTTAAATGTCACATTATCTCCATATCTTCATTTCCTCAAATGTAGAATAAGGAGTATCTGAAACCAAAAACTGAAAAGCATCTAGAAGGACTATAAATTGCTATCAGTACTGGCATCTACCCAGAGGAAACCATTGTAGTTTCACTTGTCAATGACATGTTTCAATTCATAATCAGAGCTATTTATAGAGGAAGGAAAAAATAGTTAAAGAAGCACAAACTGTGTATGTATATATATATATATATACACAAAAGGATAAAGATAATGCTACATGTTTTAATGACCTAAATTGAGAGCAAAATCGTGTGTTATTGGTTTTACTGATAGATATTAATTGAAGTAAATGAAAACAGTTGTCTGAAAGAGGCCATTTTTTATCTCAATAAACAGTTTCTACATATGATGCAAGAAAAAATACAGTTTGATTCCCAGATAGAAGAAAAAATCTTTGGGGATCAAGTTAGTAGTCTCTTTACTGCATAGTTGAGGATGGTCTGCCCTGTTCATAGAGGTTCAAAGAAAATCTCAGGACTGGTGATGCTCATGCAACTTTGTTCTAAGTTTGCTACACATCCTTTTACCATGTTTCTCCTCTCCTTTGAAGTCTCAGTCTTGTCTTTTACTTTCAATTTTGCAGCCTTTAGCAGAAAAATTTCCCCAGACTTAGTGGATAAGCAATACCATCCTTCAATATAGATGTTAGCACTGGTTTTAATATTGTTTAGTGATAGCCCTGCAAACCAGCAGAAATCCTCAAAACTTTCCTGATTTCTCTCTCCTCTTCTTTGAACTGTACTGTTTGAAATGTGTTGATTTGAACTTTCCCATGCTAGCTTAGTAAAGCTAAGTTAGATAGGTTATTCAGAAACAAGGGCGTACACTAAAGTTTCACTCCTGCAACTTTGAATCAAGTCACTCAGCTGGAATATCCAATGTACAAAACAAAGTGGTAGCTGCAGTAGGAACCTACCAAAAATAATGGGTCAGTGTTCCTCAAGAAAACAGGACCTGAATCTGACCTTCTTGAAATCATTTGAACTTCTGCAATCATTAAAAAAAAAACATGGTTGAGGTCATGTATGAATAATTTGTAACAGACTTTAAAATACTGTAATGGTACAGTATTGGTAACTGGTAATCTTTCCCCCTTCCTCACAGCCTTCTGATTGTTTCTGTATCTGGTTTTGATTTTTTGCTCCATTTTTAATGTAGCAAGAACATTACATTTCAGTCAATTACAAGAGTATGTATTTTGTTTCCTTCTAATGGTTTCTCATATCTTTCCAAGGCACAGTAGCTATATGATATCTCTTAATAGCTAGAGGTCATAGACATACAATACCAAGACAGACAGGCAGAACTTCACATTAAAAATCTGAATTGCACACATCCCCATGAAACAGCCTAGAAAAGGCAGATCTTATTTCTAAGATGCATCAGAGTTGTCCTCTACCTCCTCTTTGTTCTGTTAAGACTTATATGTTGATAATGCAGAGATGCTGAAAAACAGGAAGAGATCAAATAATTTCGCAGTCGCAATTCACCATTTCTTTCAAACTTTCATACTCTGCAAATGTAAAAATGGGTCTAAGTCCTGTCTTACATATGAGGTCATGTTTAATGTTCAGTGAAATGAGTAAGAGGCTTCATATTAGTTTCAACACACGTTGGATCAGATTATCAGACATTTGACACATGACGTTCAAAATGGCTTATATGTGATTGCATGCTAGAATAAAACTATGAAAATTATCACATCTGCCAGAAACACCAGGAAAAACAAAAAAACCAAACTAACAGACATGCTTTTGTATTGCACATATGATTTTAAATGCTACAAATTACAACAACCTTGAAGGTTGTGCTTTTGGAGATAATTAATATGTTCAGGGAAATGCTAAACTTCAAAAGCAGCATATTTTCGGGGAAAATAATTAGTATGTGTACGCCACATATACCACAGTATTGTCTTAGACAACAAGAATATCTCAAAACATTAAATAAGTAACTTTTACAGGAGATTAAACATTCCAATTATTGAAATTTTGGATTGCAGTCAGTGACGTTCTATTTATTTTGCATAAGTCTTATGGGGAGCTCAAGGTCTTAAAAGGAGAAGAAAATTTTGGATCATAAGTTATTGCCACTAGATATATGTATTTATTCTTTTGGTATTTAAAAAAATCAAAGATTTCCTTTTGCAGTGACATATTGTAATGATGTCAAGATCTTAAAAAAACCCATGATATTAATGAGGCAGAATGCTGGTACAATGGATGAACTGTTGATAAAATGTCATTCTCACACAGCAAGTAATTTTTTCTTAAGATTTTAGGAGGCATTAATGCCTCAGGTGTTTGCTTATGTAGACACAACTCTAAAATAATCTGAAACACAACAAGTTTTTTATCTCAAATCTGTGAAACATGAGAAGTTACCAGCTCATTAATTACTGTAATTCAGTGGCTGCACTCAAGAATTATGACAGGTTTTTAGACTTAAAAATATTTTGAGTAAGTGCAACTTGATACATTAAAAGCCTTAAACATGAACAATCCTGTAGAAAAAAGATATTACAGACAGCCTGCTCACTTTGATGGACATAGCACTGTGTATAATGAGCCTTTACAAATATTCTTTATCCAGCAATGTCTAAAGGGGCTCTGTTTAAGAAGTCTCCCAGTGTTGAAGAAAGTTGGCAAATAAATGAAGTCTGAAGTGGCAATGATTTGTAGTTTGATCTCTGCTGACATTTGCAGAGGCAAGGAATCCCTTTCGAAATAGTGGAGGAGGAAATGGGAATAAGCGATTTAGAATAGGTGATTTATGTCTACCTCAGTGGTCTGAGGTAGACATACATGGAAAGATTAATTTGAGAGGGTGGAAAGGCTTGATAGGTGTTCTTTTGGAATTACCAGTATTTTTCTCTTTTTCTGCCCACTGGGAATACTACAGGGAAGGGGATGCTCTTCCACAAGGAAGTTCTTCCATACCCACCAGACCTTGACCAAATATCACCTTGTGACCTCTGAGTCGTTTTCCTCTTGCACTGAGCAAGGATTGCAGGGTTTCATACACCAGCACTGTGCCCAGCACCACCCCACCCAGGAGGTGAAAATCCAAGTGTCTGTGCTGTAGATCTCAGCAAAGAAGGATTTCCAGCAGCTAAAAAGTATTGGAGCTGACACTGTTAAAAAAAGTAAGCCTATCACTGTGTTATGTCAGTTCTTGACCTAGTTTCAAGTCTAAAACAAATGCTTGTTTTAGGCTGGTAGGCAGAAAGAGGAAGTTATTCAAGTGTTTTAAAACCTAAAAGAAGAACAAATCAAATTCAATTAAAAAAATCATCTGGGATGTGAAGAAAAAAAGGCTTCAACTTTATTTAAACTTTATTTGCCTTAGAAGAGATAAAAATTCCTGTTCCACTGCAGACAAGTGGGATGTTCTTCTCCATTCTCATTTATCTCAAGTGCCAGAAAGAGTAGGATCACTGAGAGGTAAATAGGTCTCTTGGAAGAAAAATAATTTAAATGCTGAAAAATGACATAAACAGACAATTTTGTCAAAAAGTAATATGCTAGTGTTGCTTCTGTACAGTTCAATTATTGAAAAATTTTGTCATTCATTGGTGAAATATGTCAAATTCTTCAGTCCTCATTTGGAATTTATGAATTGTCCTAATTTCCTCATTTATGAATTTATTATAATACTGAGTCCTTTCAGAACTTTTACAGTACATTTCTAACTTGATCTATTTGGAATGCTACAAGGCTTCGTCTTAATTATCAATTTGTGGGGTAGTAATGCATTTTTAAGAACACTTGCAACATCCCTGTAGTGTATTTTGCTCCAAATCATAGACACGTACGTTTGGCCCACCTTTTACTTCAACAGGGTTTTAATTCCTTTTAACTGGATCGAGTGATCCTGCATTTTGCCCAGCTAGATTTTCTCTTCCTCCTGTGCTGTATTGCACCCATAGGTGTGCCCATCAAGAGGGGGTAGCTAGGAGACACATTATCTATGCCTTGTAAGTCTTTTATTTCTGTGTGGTGTTGGGTTTTAGCTTCGGTTTGATGCTGAGCTGCAAGTGTTGCATTTCCCTGGTCTTAAAATTAAAACCAAAACACAATTTATAGGGAAAAGGGGTTTTTAACTCGGTATTTATTTCAGGATCCTTGGGTACAACATTTCTTCCGGGTGAAATACTCTGAAAATGCATGCACATTGTCACACCGGAATACACACACTTATAGGCCTTGCAAAATTAACATATTTATCAAAGATTTCCTAATGAGAGGCTCAAGTGAACCCCTCATTCTGAGGAACCTTCCCCCTGGATGGGCCTATCTTAGTTTACAAAAATATGTTTTGGAGAGGACTTTGGTGTCTGGGGCATCCAGACTGTTTGGTCTCCTGGTTTAACAGTGCCGTGGGTCTCAGCTGAGTTATCAGGCTTGGAAAGTTATGAGTATATAGGCTAAAAGCACTAAGAATACAAAAAAACTATATAAAAGGGTTTGTAAGAGGGGTATAAAAGAAAAAGCAAAAAATTTCATTCTGGCATCACAAGCACAGTGTGAATTTAGTCCCACCTGAGACAGACACAGGGAGCACAGTGATCTCCTGATCTGTGAGGGTATGGAGGCTGCCATCCAGTCCTTGCCAGAAGTGGAGCTCAGCTTTGGTTTCAGTCCCACTGGGGAAGAATAAGAGATGACAATTTAGAAGAGACTGTTCTTCACAGTGTGATTTGGAGTTGAATATTTATCCTTTAGAGTGCACAGAATACATAACTTTTTCTTACGATGAATAAAAAGAATGGAAGGAAAAATAACCTTAACTGAAAAATTGTACTGTGGCATATCTACATTTCTCTCTTTTAATTTCATCAGATGCCTGAAGCTTCAATGTTGCTAAGATTAGTCTGGCTTTGAGTGTTAAGTATCTTCAATTTGAAAATTTTAATTAATTGTAATTCCTGAAAGAATTAGCAGATTTTGGATTCCTTCTGTACAAATTCATTTCTTAGTGAGTCAGTGTGGTAATTTTGGGAAGGATACATGTAATTTTCATTCACTAACTGCAACTCTGAAACAAGTTAGTTATAGAGCTGTCCACAACCTTTCTCTACTCTGTACGTGTTTAAAGAGAAAGAGATTATAAATTCATGAATCTGTGCTTAATTTTTTACTGGAATTTTTTTGAAGATAACTTTCTTCAAGATAAATAGTTTGAAGATAACTACCTGGCAAACAAATAAGCATTTTCATATTTTCTGTGATTGCCAGATTCTTACCCCTAACTTCCAAAGATACATATAGCCCTTTTATTCCCCTGTAAATTCACGTGTATCTGGATAAAAACTGTTTTCTAGCTGTATATGCATTGTCCATATGGCTAAAAAGCTGTTAAATGTCTGGAAGATTATCCAGAGTATCAGTGCAGTTAAGCTTTATGTTCAGTGAAGTGTCATTATTTTTTTCAGGATTGTAAAAATCAAGGAATATTAAATGGCAACAGATAAAAAGGTGTTATTACAACAGCCCCTTAATTAGCCAGGTTGATTTTCCTTTTGATCTTTTCTATTAGCCAATAAACTATCTTTTAAGTTATGTTATTGGGCAAGTACATCATGGAAAATCAGTTCTTTGAAAGGATTTTAACAAACTCTCATCCATTTTTACAAATGTAAATGTGCTGTAACCCTTAGCCAACTGACTTATTAAATGGCAACAGATAAAAAGGTGTTATTACAACAGCCCCTTAATTAGCCAGGTTGATTTTCCTTTTGATCTTTTCTATTAGCCAATAAACTATCTTTTAAGTTATGTTATTGGGCAAGTACATCATGGAAAATCAGTTCTTTGAAAGGATTTTAACAAACTCTCATCCATTTTTACAAATGTAAATGTGCTGTAACCCTTAGCCAACTGACTAAATAGCCATCTGCTGTATAGATCTGATTATGTGCAAAGACATCAGGTCTCTTCTGTAGGCTTTATTTTATTTATAAGGCTATATACCTTGGCTTCCATTCTAATTAGATTTTGCACAGCTATAGTAATGTAGGAGGTACTTTAATAAATGCTCAGCAGTATCTATGACTCTGCCAACTTGGCTTAATATAATGAGATGTCCTTTGCAGAAGTGTTCCAGAAGGGATTGTAAAGGGATTGTTTACCACTTGGTCTTACAAGGAGTTAACCAGGATTCTGTAACAGCAGAGGTTTGTAGATGAAAATCACAGGCTGAATTTCAACTTACATTGCACTGTAAAACCCACATAAAAAAACCCTGTGCTGATACATGGCTCTACATATTAATCATCCTTGCAGAGAACTTCTTTTCTCAGATAACACCAGTTTAATTACAATAGGACCCTAAAACATATTATTGAATGTGCAACTAATAGCTGCAGGACTGTTTCAACTCTTCTGTTGCTCTGGAGGTATGTAATTCAAGTCTCCAGAAAACACAACTGCAAGACATAATTGCAGGGAGTGCAGTCTTGATGAATATACACTGAAATCGTAATGATTGTTCTGTGTCAAAGCCAATAAGCCTAGACTTCTTGTTTCTGTTTAGCTGGCATTCCTGCTAGAAATTCTGACTCTTAATGAGAGCAACCCATCCATTAACTAGAGTAATTATACAGTTTCGAGACCCTCTATCAAAGAGATTAGTTGTTAAAGAGACAGTATCAAGAGGCTGAGGACCTACATGCCAGTTTCAGTAGATGGAAAATTTTCCAGAATGTTTGTTATTTCACTGCAAGCCCTGCTTATAATTTTTTCTAAATGTCATCAAAAATTTCAGTGAGGGCAACATTGTGCTTCTCAGTAGGAAGAAGAAAATGCAGTTGTACATAAAAATGGGTAACTGATCAGACAGAGTGAACCATCCAGAAGAAAAAGTGTGTTGCAGATTTTAGCTTTTAATGTCCTATTTGTTTTAGTAAGTAAAGGCAAAATTTGCTATTGTGCTAAAGAAAGGCAGCAACACTTCCACAATGAGATTTTCTTGAACGAACACTTTATAATAACTCACCACAAAGACATTATGGACAATAATAAAACCCATTCATATAATTAAATGTGTTATTTTCCCTTTAATTAGAGGAAAAAAAAAGGTCAAAGGAAAATATGTGCAAGCCTAGCAATAAGAGGTAGATAATAAACAAAAATTTTCAATCTGAATAATACTAGTCAAGTTGAACATGTCTAGGTATTAGGTAATAGCTTTAATTTGCATTAAAATAGGTTTAAAAACTGCATTACAGAACTATTACATGATAATGTCATGTAGACTGTCAAACAGGGAATAAAAAGGTTTAGGACATTTACTACTTATTTATAACTAGCTAAATGGCATCATCTTTAGCTTGCCAAGAGGGAAGCAACACCACACACATGTGATACAGCATGATAGAGTGTAATCATAGCTGAGACAAAATGTAAGCCTCTTAAAGTAACAAATACCTGATTGGTTTAACACTGCTGCCAAAAATAAAGGCAGTGTGGGCTGCTGGGTAATCTGGATGTGCAAGCAATGAGAAAAGGAATGAAAAAAATGGCTTAACTATTCAAAGTGGTGCCAGATAGTTAAATTAAAAAAAAAAATTATATTGATTCAAATAATTTCGCCCTTCACGTTTTATTGTCTTGCCTTTCAAAACTATAATTTTGTGATAATCTTCCCAATCAAATTACTTCTTTTGTATAATTATGCCTTTTCCACTGTCAGAGCTTGACAGCTTCTCTCTAGAGTGATGCATTATATTGGAGAGATATGGAGAGGGAGATCCTGCTGAACCCTTCTGTGTGGTGACAGCTTGGGTGCAGCATGATGGCAGCATGTAGGGTGCAGTCCATGGTCTTAGAACCTCACAGCCTTCTCCAAGGCAATCACTTCATTTTATTGCCCTATTAGTTTAATAGGCAGGTTAAGGCTGGGGAAGGTAAGAGCTGGGGAAGTAAGAGCAGTCCTTCATGCTCAAACAGCTTTTCAGGAGAGAAGTATTTCCCTAGAGATGTTTTTCTTTACATTCTTTAATTGTTTCTGTAAGACACCAACAGACAGTTTCTACTTAAACATCTCTGTCTTCTCCTGCTTTCCCCCCCATATCTGTGTCCTCACTTTCTAACTCCAATACATCTTCAGCTATGAAAGCTACCATGCATTGCAATGAGGCAATTGAAAGTAACATCTAATATTTAACTGCTTTCTGGGAACAGGCAGAAAATTAAAAGGGTAAGTGAGTGAGTATGCTTCAAAGAACAAAAGAGGGAAATAGCATTTTCCAAATCCCAGAAGCTAAGTGCAATTGCTTATATTATTGCAGCTGAATGGGAGTGGGATGGGACTGCTGGTGGTCTGTGTGTGTTTGTGTGTGTAATTGCATCAGTGCTATTAAGTGCTTATGATTCATTTTTTCTGTTTACTGATGTATCCCTAAACCTATCATAATTAACTCCATGTCTGACATGAAACGCAAAAACTCCTTGGAAAGATAGACTCAAATGTGGGCAGCGTGCTCTCATCTTTCAGAGACAGGAAATATTATAATAAACAGATTTGATCTGTGAATCTTCAGGGTGACAAAATCAGAGATTTTGTATGATCATTAGAAAACCCTATGTGTTTTCAATAAGCAGCAAGAGCCATTGTGCTGCAGGCTGGTTTTTTACAAGTGTTCAAAACAAAACTTTGATTGAAGTTGGTGGGAGTTGCAAGCACTTAGACCTTCTGAAAACTGGCCCTGGGGTTTTATTCTGGGAAAGTAACAGGAAAACTGAGAGAAAATAAAGTTCCTTATATAATACAAACACAGCTTT